>VZTL01004437.1:0-11857 GCA_013400535.1 Scopus umbretta
TTTTGTTTTTTTTTAAATCCTCCTCCATGACTTCTGCGAGTCAGAGCCTCCTGTATAGCAGCTGCATGGAGTGAACAAACTACGTCTGTTTTATTTCTGCCTACAGTGCCCTGCATGAAAAAGGCAATGGTAGTCTTACTTCCTTCTGCCTCCTCCTGCAATGCTCTGGGCATCACTAGCAGCACTGACGCTGCGGTGTGCCTATTCAGGTGGATTTTCTGAAGTGTTGTAGTGACAGCAAGGAATCTTCTGAGGCAGGAAGGCTAAAAATCAAGATAATTTTATCCTGCTTCCCTATTGAAAGGAGGTTCGTATGATTAAGACCTGTTCTTCTGTGTCTGCTTGCCTCTCCTGCCCCAGTAACTTTCAGACCTGCTGTCCAGTTTCGACCAAACCTGGCAAACCCCCGCTGTTTCCGAGTTCCTACAAATACCAAGAAAATAGGTACCTAGACAGAGCAGAGCGACCCAGCTCGTGCCACACCGAGGGAAAGGGATGTTTGCATCTGTCCCCAGCGGCTCGCTGCCGTGGGGCTGCATCTCGGCACTGGAACCTCTGGCTTGCGTGAGTCACTCTGGAAGCTCTTGCCTGGGGTTATGTGCGAGATCTTGTTCTTCCCATGTGATCTGTGTGGTGATGAAATCCACTCAGTCATTGAGAGCACTGTGCCTCAGTTAGAGCTAACTGGTTGCTGGCTGCTGCGTCCGAAATCCTGGCCTTGTGCTGATGCTGTAGTCCTGGAGGGTTGGGAGCCACCGGCTTTGGGTTCGTCATCGCATGTCTCGACTTGCTGCAATGGATAACGTGGGCTGTCAGCCCCTGACGCTTGCTCCCTGTAGCGTGTTTGTTGCTCACTTGCCTCCTGCTGTTGTTTTTTGGACAGCTTTCGATACTTAGCCCAGCAGTGACTCCTGTGCTTAATGAAAAAGATTTTGACCTTCAGATCAGCCTCTAGCGAATGCACGTCCCTTCCCCGCTCTCCAGATGAATGAATGGAGTGCAAATCCATGAATGCAGCGGCGCTGCTGGCGGGCGGGTGGCCGAGGCTGGTGCTGTCCCCGGCGGTGATGGGTGCTGCAGGGTTGAAAGCACTGTGGCACTTCTGCTCAGGAACGGTTAGGTGGGAGTCTGCTGCTTCTGTTACTGGTTTTTTCATTGCAGTCACTCCTTGGAGCCTTACCTGATTGGGTTCCTCCTGCAGAAGGCCAAAGAGAGCCCTGCTGCAGAAGTCTTGTAGTTTATTTAAAAATAAGAGGCAGATGCCAGTGAGCAAGTGGGGAGCACACAGGGACAGTGGGACAGCTTGGGCTGCATCGTGGACATGGACTTAACATGGCAGTCATCCAACCTGTGTTGTTTTTGATGTTTCTGGTGAGTACAGAGGCACAGGAGAGCTTTAAGGAGCAATTTGGAAGAGGATAATAAAGTGGATTTCAGGTTGTTTACCGAGAGCTCTTTTCAAATATGAAGTACAAATGGGAGAAAATAGCGAGGTGTTTGCTTGAAATTTAGCAGCTGGGAAGTGGAGATTGCTGTCATAGTTTGGGAGGGAGAAGAAGTCAGCTCTTCAGCAGCAAAGGAAGGATAGTTGTTAACGTATGAGTAGTTTGGGAGGGTGAAGACAAGCAGCTTGCAGTTGACGTGACAGAAGAGGAGGACCCGGAGGGGGGATTCAAAGGGAGGGTTGGCCTGCTTAAGAAAGAGAGGTTAGGAAAATAATTTTAGCAGCAGCATTCTGACTGAATATGGATGAGGCACGGTTTTATGCGTTATAGACAGTTCTGGGGGGAAGGGTGCAATAGTGATTGATGTAGAGTGGAAGCCTGGGGTCTTTGACTGTGTGGCCGGGTGGTAAAGGCTGTATTTCAGGGACTATAACTTGTGTGGCTCTGTAGGGGTTTAGGGACAACCAGCATGTGGAGAGGAGGGGAGAGTTAGGTCCATGAACTCTGTTCCCTGTCTGAATTGTGTCCTTAACTCACAGACAGGATCTAAGTGACGTCCCCAGGCATCCAGCAGCAAGAGCTTGGGGGAAGAGGGGACAAAGCTGGGATTAGTAACAGCTCTCTCTAATCATGTTGAGCTTGGGCTTGTGGGTACACACTTGAAATGCTGGAGGGGAAAATAAGCTGAGACTTCATTTTGGACAGGAGACAGTCCAGGAATAGAAAGGCAGAACTATGAATCATCAACATAGAGCTGAGAGATGGTATTAAATTAAAACATAAGGCTAGCTAGCAGAGGGATGAAGGGAGAAAAGAAGGTGCTATGGGCAGAGCCACGTGAGGCACCTGAAAAACATAGCAAAACTGAAGGTGGGGGGTGAGGACGATCTTTCTGAGGCTGGTGAAAGAAGCACTAGAGAACTAGCAGGAGAATCAAGGGAATAGAAGAATTACTGGGATCAATGAGGACAAGGTGTTGCGGCCAGTTAGGTTTCTGATGGAGTAGCTGGCAGGGTCCCGAAGAGCCCAGAATCTGCATGTGAGGCAAGAACATTGTGCCGTCCCTTGGTGAGATGGGAAAGGGCAATGGGAGATCATTTATCCGCCTTCCTGCCTGGGGTCAAGGTGTCTGTCCTTCCTGAGAAATGTTTGTCTAACCAGCTTGTCAAAGACTGTCAGTGACAGTACATCTGACGCCTTCCCAGGAGACTGGAGAGAGACGGATTTGATGGATGGACTATTAGGTAGGTAAGGAATTGGCTGGATGGCCGCATCCAAAGGGTTGTAGTCAACAGCTCAATGTCCAATTGGACACCAGTAACGAGTGGTGTTCTTCCAGGGTCTGTAGTGGGACCAATACTATCTAATATCTTTATTAATGACATAGATAGGGAGATGGAGTGCACCCTCAGCATGTTTGCACATGACATCAAGCTGAGCGGTGCAGCTGATAGGCTAGAGGAAAGGAATGCCATCCAGAGGGACCCTGGCAGGCTGGAAGAGTGGGCTCATGTGAACCTCATGAAGTTCAACAAGACCAAGTGCAAGGTCCTGCACCTGGATCAGGGCAATCACCAGTACCAGTACAGGCTGGGGGATGGATGGATTGAGAGCAGCTCTCCGGAGAAGGACTTGAGGATCTCAGTAGATGAAAAATTAGATATGGAAAAAGCACAAAGCAGGACTTCTTCTGCAGGCTTGTCTCCATTCATATGATTCAACATGGTGGTTGTTTTTTCTCAGAAGTACAGTATTGTTGACTCCTGTTGGGTTGTGATCCACTTTGACCTCCAGATCCTTTTCTGAAGAGTTGCTAACTATGCTGCAGTTCTCTGTCCTGTTCTTGGGCAAATAATTAATGCTGCCTACCCTCACAACTGCCCCTTTGGAATTTAATCCTCTTTAGACAATTTCTCTGACTTGACAAAGCCATTTAAGATTCTAATCCTTGCAGTCACTCTCAGTTTCATGCCACCTGTAATTTTAATAAGCATTCTTTTTTCCATCATCTGGTTGATTAATAATAATACTGAACAGAGCTGAACCTGGGAGAAACCTTGCCCAATCCAAGTTGATACAAATTGAAATGAGTGTGGTTATCTTTGACAAATATTCTCAGAGTAGTTATCTAATCAGTATTGTTCCAACCCTATAGTGGGTTTATCCTTCCTTAAATTAACTTTGCAAATACCATGTGAAACGGAGTCAGAAACATTACTTAATGCATGATGCTTAGCATCTGCTGCTCTGCTGTGGTGAAGGTGTGTTACTCCATTGCAGAAAGAACTGATGTTGGTTAGATACCATCTGATCCTAATAAATCCATGTGTACTAATGCTTGCCTTGTCTTCCAGGGACTTGCAGGTTGTTGCTTTTTTTAATGTCTTCCATCAGAGTGATCTGTGAGTTCTTAGATGCTCTGTTTTTAAAGGTGGGCACTATTCTTGCGTTTTTCAGTGCAGTTGCCTTTTGTCAGCCGAGTGCTCTCAGGGCTTGAGCTCTTCTGAGTTTGCTCCAGACAATGAAGCGTTCCAGGGTCAAGTTAACAAAAATCTGCCATTGCATTTTTTTACTGAAAGCTTATGTATATTCTTTGGGCACTACTTTTTGTGCTAGACACCTCTGCTGTTTATAGTGAAGACTTATGCAAAAAGGCGTAAGCCACTTTGTTCTCAGTGTCATTTCTCAATTGCTTTTTCTGTCCACTGAGTAACAGACCAATCTTTGTCATGTTGTTACGTTGATTACTAATGTACATGAGAATTGCTTCTTGTCTTTGCTGTTTGTTGCTAGTCACCTCTTATTCTTTGTGTAGCTGTTTTGAACTCAGTCTGTGGTGCTGATGCCACTCTTTTGTGTTTATCCTTATTAATCTGACCTAATTTCCACTTTCCACATGCATGCCTTCCTGTGCCTGAGACCAATAAGGAGCTCGTGTGAGTTAGCCAAGTTGGTCTCCTACCACACTTGTTATTCCTTTGCACAGGGATAATTTCTGTTTGTACCATTAGCACCACTGCTTTGAGGACCTGCCAGCTTTCTGTAAGCTCTCTTCCCTCCCGCCTCCGTGGATTTGCCTCCAATATGGTCTTGCCTATGGAGTTTAGTAACGTCTGCCTTGGTGGAGTCCCTTGTTTATAGTTTGCTGTCCTTCCTCCAATACATCATAAAAACTTGTGGACAGTCCTTTTTCTGCTCTGCCTCCTCTCAACAGCTTTCTTCAGAGGATTTGGTGAAGGATGCTTTGGTAGACTGTAAAATGTGGAAATTAAGTTGGAGAGAGTCTCAGATAAAATCGGAGGACAAAATGGCACGTGGCCTGGTGCAAGTAGAAGATGTGGAGAAAATGTGGGAGAATCTGCCCAACCCCTTCTGCTTGGGAGCCCAGGCTTGAAACTGGATTGCTGGAAAGAGGATTGCCTAACGTGGCTGCGAGGAGACATTCAGTGAGCTTGTGCTGGAAGGGCACGAGGAAATTGTGATGGTGAGAGGTGAGGGCTGAGAGGGGTGAGACCAAATTATATATGCCTTTTGTGAGGAGAAAGTGCTTAAAAGTATGTTGGGCTCAGTCAATTGCGTTTTGTGGGGTTTGTTTTTTAAACACAGAATTTGATACGGGAATGTCTGTTCAATTATTTTGCCGTGTATTGGTGAACTAATAAAACTTGCGTTATTACCCCACTATTTAGCTTAATAAATTGTTTGGCGGAAGCATTTCCCGGGCAAACGTGTAGGTTGGACTGAAAAACATCAAGAGGTGGAGAATGGCAGAACCATCCCTGTTGAAAGGGACCTTGGGAGGTCTCTAGCGCAATGTCCTGCTCAGCGCGAGGTCACCATTGCCATCTGAACAGGTTGTGAAGGGCTTTGTGCAGCTGAAAAGGTCTTGAAAACCTCCAGGGATGGGGGTTCTACACCCTCCCTGGGCAACACGTTGCAACTGTGCCTAATCCGCTGTTTCCTTTGGTCGGTTGTTCCAGCTGTTAATTCCTGTAGCTACTAATGGTTAGCATTAAATTTCTAATTTGCATTCATCAGGTTTAAGGTTCCATTTTTTTACTTCTTTCTTTAGATTGGACTAAATAAAACTTTGTTACCTAAACATTATTCCCTGAAAAGTTTACTTTTACTTTATAATCTATTATGTCTTGATGTTCTTTTTGGAAAGTTAATTGCATAATGCTCATGAAATGTCCCTTTGAGTTCATTTATTGTGGCCTTCAAAGAATTTTCGTGTCTCTTCGTTACCCAGTGTTATTAAAGTTAAAAAAAAAAAAAAAATCAGACTATAGGCAACATGGTGTTATTTGACTCAACCATGGTTACATTTACTGTAAATCCATCTCCTTTCTCTATTGACTGTTCTTTTTAAGTATCTGAGGATCATTTAGGTCTTTTGCTTCAGCATTGCATTGAGGACTAATGACAAACAGCTCACCTGCTCGGACCTTTGAAACTTTCCCAGGATTTGAGCCCCCATGCTATGGGGATGGCTAGTAACCCTTGGTCAAAACACCTTCCTACGGGGATGGCTGGTTACCCTTGGTCAAAATGCCTTGCATTGGGCAGTACAGAAAGGTGCTTTAGCTGAATGGGCTTAGCTTGCAAAGTGATTCAGATCACTTAGTCACATCCTAGTCTTAGATTTTCCAAGTTACGGCATCAACCAGATGTTTCGCAACTGTGATGTTACTTTTACTTGCATTATTGCATTACGTAGGGAAAGCATTGAAGAACATCAGGTCTGGTACCGATTCGTTCATACCATCAGAGAAGTGTTGTTTGGATCTCTGGAGATCTCCAGTCCAGCCTACTCGGTCAGACTCTGACCAACACTAGATTGGGTTGGATGTGGCTTTCTCTGGCCGAGTTTACAAAATGCTTCAGAATGGAAATTATACCGTGTCTCTGCACATGCTACTCCCTTAGTGGAGCAGCTTTTTCTAATGCTCAGTCTCTGTGGTCCAAAGCCATGACATGTGGCTCTTGTCCCTTGTTGCACTGTCTGCTGTTGCTGAGAAGGGTTGAACTACATCTTTCATGTAGCTGAAGGCCACTATTAGATTGCCCCTTTTCCTCCTCTTTGCCAGACTGAGGAAGCCCATCTCCTTGGTATCATCATGTAGATCAAGCCGTGCGCTGCTTGGTAGCCATCTGTCGGACCCTCACCAGTTTTTCAACATCCCTCTTGAATTGGGGAGCCCCAGACTGATGCAGCCTCAACAGCGTTGGGTAGAGAGACATGAGAGACTCCCTCAATCTGCTGACCATTCTTCTCCTGACGTGACCTGGGATGCAGTCTGCCTTCTTTGCTGTGAGCACGTACTGTTGCCTCGTACTCAACCTGGTGTGTGCCTTGACCCCAGGCTCTTCTCTGGCAGGCTGCTCTCAGCCAGCAGCTTCCCAGCCAGCACCACCGCATGGGAGTCCTTCTGCCCCAAACAGAGACATCTACGTGTCTCCATACTGAGCTTCATGAGGATTCCCATCACCCAGCCCAAGTTTATAATGGTATTTGTGCATTAGAGCTCTGTTGTTCAGCATATCCCCCTGGCCCCTCTTGGATTAGCATTATGTGCAGATTGCTGAGGGTGCAGTCTGTCATTACATGGGTGGTTGATGAATGTATGGCATGATATCAGCCCAGTATTGACCCACAGGCTACTCTGCTCATTACTGGCTGACAGCTGGTTATTGAGCCATTGATTGCTGCCCTCAGCCTGGTGGTACAGGCAGTTTTTGCCCATCCTTACTCTGGTTGTCCAGCCCACATTTCCTCAGTTCAGCTGTTTTGTGAGGCAGTTGGGTTGATCGTGGATGATCTGCCGTGGTAAATACATATCAATGGTTCCTGCTTACCCACTCGTTCCCCATATGTTTGGAAATGGCCTCCAAAAAGATGTGCTCCATGGTCTTTGCAGGTGCTGGGGTGGAGCTGGCTGTCCTGGTGTTTCTGGCATTTGCCACCTTGTGTGTCTTGGAGATGGGTGTAGCAAGAACACTTGCCCAGTTGTCTGGAGCTTCCCCTCATCACTAGGATGGCTCCAAAGTGTCACTAGATACCCTCTTACCTGTTAGCGTGAAGTCTCTCTGGCTGTTTTCTGAGACTAGTCATTTAGCCAGTTCTTACTGCGTTTATCATTAATGACTTTGCAAAACGTTAATTTATAATAGGAATATTGTATGGTAGTAAGTCTCATCTTCATGAAAATGTAGACAGAATTGTCTTTATCAGCAACATGTCAAACACCTGGAAGAATGAAATCAGATCTATAACTTGAATTTATTTAAAAAAAAAAATCAGTTCCATTTAATCCTCCCCCTTACTTTGTAGGGGATTGATGTTAAGCCAGATAGCTGATGGTTACTTGGGGGAATCTGTGGTTTGTTTTCTGGATACTGAGGTAACTTCACTCTGTTTCAGTCCTTNCACCCCTTCAGACCCAGAATGCCAAACCCCTTTTTCTCAGTGTAAATTTTTCCCACGAGTACTTTAATTATCGAAGACAACCAGGAACGAGCAGGTGCTTGCTCGCTGCAAGAGGCGCACGTGCTGCTACCGAGCTGTTGCTGGTGGAGGTTGCCGCAGTGTGAGCAGGGACCCCTGAGCCCCTGTGGGTTCCCAGCTCGGTGGAGATGTGTCTCCATGAAGAGCGCTCGGCTCAGGGGCTTCCCTTGCGCTGGAAGGCAGCCTTGGTTGGAGTCCCGCTGTCAGGCGCGTTGCCCAGACGGAGGTGCCTGCAGAGCCGAGGAGCAGCTCCCACCTGCCCTGGTCGGTGGGGTTGCCTGGAAGAGACCCTGTCTGGGCTCCGGCTTTGGCAGCTCGTGTGAAGGTCTAGAGGGCTCAGAGTTTGCATCTGTGAACCACGCTGGAGCTGAAACTGCAGGGTGTGGGCTCCGTTTCTGATGGCCCCTCAGTCCTGGGCAGTGCCCGGCAGCCTTTAGAAAGCTGGTTGCATGCGCAGCTGCCTTCCGTGCTCTGGGTTAAATGGGAAGAAGCTGCTGTTGCACCCACAGCCCCAGTCCCACCGCTGGTGACGGGGTGTAGGAAGGGGTCGTTGCCATCCCCCTTCCTCCATCACGCGGTTTGGCTGGGGCCATGTCAGTGAAGCCCCTACCACTGAGCCCTGCTTTCCTTTTCGAGTGGTGGTCATGCTGCTCCTCTCCCCCGTTGTCTCAGGCTGTCTGTGTGCCTGGGGCCGTCCCGCTGCCTGGACCGCTGGGTCTGCCGGGCTCCTTGGCAGCGTTGACCCCAGCCCCGCGTCCCTTCCTCTCCTTGAGCTAATTCTGCCGGTCCCAAACCGCAGCAGCGGGTGCTGGATTTAGGTGGTACACTAAAATAAATGCACAGTTAATGAGATTTTGGGTTACTTTATCGCTGAAGTAGGTGCAGTTTCCTCCAGCCGAAGAGGGCAGCAGTGGTCAGAGGGACTGGGCAGGTGAGGTCCCCTTGGCCCCCCTGCCCCAAGGGGCGCAGCCCCCTGCCCCGGCGCTGCCGGCCTTCCCGGACCGGGGAAGGTGCCGTGGACAGGCCGTGCTCCTGGCACAGCCCGGCTGTCGGGCTGCCCCGTGCGCAGGGCAGGGGGTGCTGGAGGCCGAAGAGCGGGTGGGCGGTGGGCAGGCGTGTGGGGTGCGGGGTGGGTGGCTGCGGCGCTGGGAGCCAGCAGGGGGGCGGCCGTGGGGGTCAGGCTGAGGGCTCGTCCGACCTGCAGCTTTGTTCCTGGGCGTGGGGGCAGCCGATGTCTGGCAACGGGCACTGCGCCCCTGACCAGCAGTCCCTGAAGTGCTGCTGGCAGCCGGGAGACCGCCTGCCCGCGTCCCTGCCGGCTGGGCGCTCTGCCCAGCACCAGGGCCCTCGAGGAACCGCTGGCAGCAGAATGGCACCGCGCGGTGTGGCCAGGAGGAAACCTGCACCTGGAGCTGCTGCGGCAGCATCTGCCGGCCAGCCAGCATCCATCCATCCATTCATCCATCCATCCCGCGGTGCTGTGTCCGGGGGTGAGTCAGCCTGTCTCCGCGCTGGGTGACTCAGCCGGCAGACTCCCACGTGCTGCGCTGCCTGCGCCTGACTCACTGCCACTGCCAGGCAGCGGCATCCGCTGCAGCACCCACCGCCTGCTCCCCTCCGCCAGCCGAGGGGGTGTCAGCCCTGGCCGGCCAGATGACGGCGAGGGAGGGGGCGGGAGAAGAGGACCAGCAGGCTGCAGGCAGGAGAGCAAAGTGGCAGGAGAGGAAAAGATGGAGTGAAGTGCCGTACAGGAGGCAGCCTGATGGCTTGGCTGCTGAACCCTTGGGGTGGGGAGGAGCCAGTGTACGCACGGGGGCCATCCCAGGGGTAGATTTGATTTTACCTAGTGTCCTGGCAGCGTGTCTCCTCCACATCAACACCCCAGTCCCGCATGTGGTAGCTTTATGGAGAAGCAGGCTGGGCCTCACGTATGACATGATGAGAACGGGTGACTGCAGGGTACAGGATGCTCAAGGACTCTGTGTGGGGAGCAGCAGGCATGGACCAGAGGTCAGAGAGGCTTTTCCCTGCCTGTACTTGTCCTTACTTGTCCTTAGTCTGGGGCTGGCAGGCATGTGTAACTGTACCCTGGGGAGATATCTCCAGAGGCTGAAGGGGCATCTGGCCTAAAGCATTCCTAGCTTTCAAGGTAGATCAGCTGTAGACATAGTTTTCAGCCACGCTTGTGTGTCTTGATATGGAGCTTTGCCAGCACAAAGGTGGAGAGGGCTCCACGTTTGCTCTCGCTGGAGCAGGGTGGGCTTGCTGTGTCCCACAGACTCTGCTGTACAAGATGGCTTACCTCCATTTTCTCCAGTTCTGAGCTCTCTGTCTTGGAGCAGGGCTAGGGTTTCTGTGGGTGAGAAGTTGCTCTCCTAGGGATTGGGACATTGCTGCCCTGACCCAGCAGGAAGGGCTTAAGGAATGTGGTTATAATCATGGCAGGAATTGGACTGACAGCCAGGTTTCCAGTGCCTTCCAGGCATGGGCAAGGCAGCAGACAGCATGTGCTATGGCAGACTTCCTCACCATTAACATCTGTCACGCGCTGTCTTCCTGTTTGTCTTTGTGGCGGCACATAGTCAGAGCTGGACTGAGCAATTTTGGTCCTTGGACTAGGGTGTAGCAGCCAAGTGGAGAGAGCCTTCATTGTGCAAGGCTCCCTGGACCCGTTAGCTAGTGGTCATGCTGACCGCAGAGATGCCAAGCCGTCGGAGCACCAAGAGGGAATTTTCGTGCAGTGACCCCCTGAAGTGGACCCCTGGCTGGGTAGAAGACAGAGAGGCAGCTCTTCTCCTCTCCCATGGGAGATGCCTGTCTGTTACCCGAGTGCCTCCTGGGTGCAGGTAGCTCCCCTGACCTAGCTCGACAGCCTTGATGATGCTACCAGAATCATAGCCTCCATCGTTGTGTGTTACAAGCCTAAGATAGTTGTTTCAAAAGGCTTGTGATGCTGCCTGCATCCTTCTCAGCTTTGTTTTCAAGAAAGGCTTGTGGCTGCAGGATGGACTGACGACAGTAGGGTTGGTCCGGGTAACCCTCTGCTAGCGATAGTAATTAGCACCTTGGCTCTGCACCACTCTTTCTTCCAGTTGACCATAACAATTGCAGTGCTTTGCTGTGTCAGGCGAAAGAGGAGGCATCTGCCTCTTCTTGTGTCAGCTGATACTCGTATTAGTGCCCGAAGCCATCCAGTAACTTGCTGAATGACTCACAAGTAGAGAAAGCCTTTTCCTACTGCTGAAGCATCAGGGAAGCCTTGGTCAGCACGGTTGCTGTACATCGTCCAAAATCAGTTGCCGATGTACAAGCAAGCAATGGATCTGACTGCCATTAGTCAGGAACTTCCGTCTCCTAATGTACTGATGCAGGGTAAGCTCTCTGGAAGCCTAATTGACTGGTAAGTGGAGCAAGAGTAAATACTGATGGGATGGTGTTGCCCGAGCATGGCCAGATGCTGTGTGGGAGGGCTGGAAAGCGGCTTGGCCGCACTGCCACCATGCAGCCGTCGGCAGGCCTACAGTGGGGCAGTGGTTTGGGGAAGCACTGTCTCCTCTCCTGGCGCTGGAGACGGGCGCGCTGACAGGTTTAACAGTTAAGTACCCAATGTTGGTAATTGTCTTTAAACTGAAGTCTCTAATTCTGCTGTTTCCATGGAAATAGAACGATCTTGTGATTAAGATGTAAGGCTGGGGTGGCGAGCACTCCGGTCCTTTGGAGCCGCATGCCCTTGCTTCGTTCCCGTGATTGCTGCTCCGAGGTACAGTGTGTCTGTCTGCCTGGACTGTGAGGGGAGACGCAAACCTGCTCTTATGCAGATACATGGATACCTGCTTTCAGAAAGGTGGTCTGGAAAACCCTGCCTAGTTCCCTAGTGTCCTGACAGAAGCATAGAATCATAGAA
>VZTL01004439.1:0-24608 GCA_013400535.1 Scopus umbretta
CAACTCCTCCTGTTTGTTACCCAACCAATAGTTTTATATCTCTGTACTATCCTTTAAAGCTATTGCATGTAATGTGTAACAAGCTAAAAGAAATTGAGAAGGGTTCAATAGAAGCTAAACTAAATAATAAACTAAATAATAAACTAAAAAATCCAGAACAGCCTACTTCAACTAAAAGTTCTGAAGCGGTTACAATTTCTGTTCCTCACTTAGGTGCCCCACTTCCCAGGTTAGAAACCCACCAAAAAGAGCTCTGATTTATCTAGTGATCAATTCACTAGTGATACACTTCTTTACAACCAGGAGGTGGTAATAGCTGGAGTGTTACAACATGCACGGAAAGAGGTGAAGGCTTGTCCTGGGAAACATCATCAGATGATTTGTATGGGAAGAACATGATGCAATTAAATGGTTAGGTTACAAAACAGAATATAGGTAGGGCAAATGTTTTAGTGTCTATTTTAATTAAAGCAATCTAGCTGAGCATCTGGCAGAAAAAGTGTACTCATGATGAGGAAGAACTTTAAGGAAGAAGAGGGAGAGGATCCCAACCCAACCCAAAGCTAAGTGCTGGTGGCTGGTGGATTAGACCGACTTTTGGTGGCATGTTAGGTTTTGGTGGGCTTATACTCATCATGAATGCATGGTGTCACATGGGATGAGGGCCAGCCAGAAGCTGGGAGGGGAGCAAGCAATTGGCCTGGAAGAGGTGTATGGTGGTCATTAGAGCCATAGTAACCTGATGTTGTTCGTCTCAGGTTTTCAAAAGTGACCGGTGGCTTGTGATGGATGATCTAGGTACCTTAAGTACCTATTTTTCAGAGAGCATTTTCAGATGTTCTGCTTGTTCTATGATATTTTCCAGAGGTTTACCATAAATCACAGTATCCAAAGTCACTGATCACCTCAAAGTCTTGTCTGTGGGCAACAGGCATTTTGTGAATTACTCTAAAATTAGTCTGAGTCTCTAATGTGTTCAGATAAAGTTTTTTTACCACTGCTTTTTTTTTTTAAGCCACTGCCAGCACCGTCAGCAAGAAATACATTGATTTTAAATCAGCAAGACTGCCATTGATCTTAGCAGCTATTTATTGCACATGTTCCCAGCAGCCACTTTCTAATGGAATTTTAACAATTCAGTAGGGTCACTCAAAGGTCTCGAGGAAGCAAGAGAAAATCTCCCCTCTTGCAGGAAATACCTCCCTGAGACAGTGCCTTCACTCACAATCATAAGACAGAGTGGTGCACTTCTTGAGTTTTGGTGAATCTGAATGATTAGTTTTCAAGGCATACATAGTTCTTATTTTATTCAGCTTGTCCTGGCAATATATACACAGTTTCACCTCTGTTTTATTAAATCCCTGAGCTGCGGGTTGGTGGAGGCTGGGAATATACAAAGCAAATGTGTCTAGCCTCCTGGCCTCTTCTGGGGCTCTGCAGCAGTTAGCTGCAGTTAGCCTTAGGATAGACGAACCCTTGGTCTGGTGCAGTACATCTACCCTTACATTAGAAATATTGTTATAAGAACTGGTCTAAATATGCCTCTCTTTCTGCTTTCTTTCCTATAGAACATGGCCTTTTTCATTTCAGTTAAAATCTTGCACCAGAAGGACAATTTTTTGTTTGGATATACCATTTCCGATGGTTTAACAGGAAACAACATGCAAAACATTCTTCTCTGACAAAAGCTATGTTTGTTGCCAATCTCAGTCTGTTTTCTTGCATGTGATGTCAGCTCTGAAGATGTCACACAGATATGCAGGCAAAAANATACCAAAGGATGAGGGCGAGTGAGCACTTTGAATAAGTGGTGGCGTCTGTCACTTGCAGACCTCCACTGCCTGGCATTGAGCTGAACCTGGTGGATGTTCTGAGCCACTCTGGCACGCTTCTTATGTGTTATGGCTAGGACCAGAAGAAAAATATGATTGTGTGAGATTCTCTAGGCCCTTTTGGAAGGTCTGGATTATACGGGTGGGTGGAAGTACCCTGTACGACGAATAGCCAGAAGGAAGGAGGGAGGCAGCACGTTCTAGTAAATAAGAATTAAATGGGACCTGGGCTTTCAGCTGGGCTCCTCTGCTGATTCACCAGATGATCGTGAGCACATTTTGTTTTTTTCACACCAGTCTGCATCAGGAAACAATGGTTGAAAGCTGTCTTCAAATCTGACTTTTCCCTTTATAGCAAAGTAAGCTTGAGTACAGCTAAACCCAACTAAAGCTCAAGCCAGTGAGCATATCCCGTTTTCGGAAATACATCATTTTACTTGTGATTAAGTGAACCTGTACTCCTCAGGGGTAGCGCAGCCCACAGTCAGCTAAAAATGTGGCTGGTGGGCAGAAAAGGCGTTTGAAGCAAAGCCCTGCTGTGAACGCAGCAGGGGCTGGGGGCAGGCTGCTCTGGAGCTGGCTGCGCTGCGGGCCTGGGCTTTTTGGACCTTCACAATGGTGCCACAGTTCCCTGTCACTATGGAGACTGGTTTTTGAAAAGACACTAGTTTAAAAAAGTTAATTGAAACTGAAACTTGTGCTTTGCTTTCATCCCTGGCTCTGGGCTTCCCTTGCAAACAGGGGCAGGCTCCTGGAGACTGGCCTGGCCTCCTCAAAACCCAAACTTAGGTTCCCCTTCGTGAGAGAGCCACAGCTGAACCAGCAGCTGATTTTTCCACAGATGTGGGCAGAAACCATGAGACCTGTTAAGTCAGCAGGAAAGACCCCTGAAAGAGCTTGAGAGGAACCAAAACCAGTGTCAAAGGAACACAGTGTGGTCTGTCCCTCCTGCCATTATGTGGCCCACCGGGGACAGCCTCAGGGTGTGCAATAAAATTGTGTACAGCTCAGACAGGTTCATCTGAGAGTGTTAAACAAATTCAGGAGACATTTCTTTAAATTACTTTGTTCTCTACAGTCTTGCCAAAGCTTAGACATGTGCAGTTATTGAAGGAGCAGGACAACAGTATGGAGGGGCTTTCCTCTGTCTCTGTGCTTGGCATACCTGACTGCCAGGCCTTTCACAGTCTAATTCAAACCCAGCAGAGATGAGGGTAACCAAAAGGCGTTTTCTTTCCATGTGTGGGTTATAAAAATGTCCTTATTGAAAATGGCTTTGTCTTGGAGCCTGCAGTTCAGACTTAGCTGTGTTCATAACGCTCTGGATAGGTCATGTTTGGTTCCAGTGAGCCAGCCATGAGAAAAAAAAACATGGCATTTTAGGGGTCTCTGCAAAGATCACACAATAGACCTGCCTGTGGGTGCTGATCCCAGACTGGAGCTGGTGGCACAGCCCTTATTTTAATAGTAAGTATTTATGCATTACTACCCAGCATTAGAGAATCACACCTGAATCTTGACACTAACACTGTCACCTGGGAATTGTAAAGCACTTGCAACCTGTATTTTCAGTCCTGGAGGCATCACTGGAACCTAAAAGCCCTTTGCAGAGGCTCAGTGAGGGCAGGCACTTCTCTCCCTGCCATTTCTGCTCCTCTCCTGATTTCATCATTGTGCCCATGTAACTCTCTGTGGGGCTCTGCTGAATTAAAAAGAAAAAAACTGAGGGCTGGAGAAGTCCAGGAGGGGGGCAATGAGCAGCCTGACGGGGAGAAAGGAGGGAGGGAGTTTTTTGAGTGAACTTTGGCACTAGAGAAAATTCTCACTTAACTACCTTTCTGGGGCGAGTTCAGGAAGCTCTACACAGGGCATACCCCACTTGCAGCCCTTACAGACACTTAATTAGCAGGTGCCAGGGTCCAGGACATGATTCAGAGTAATTAACTTCCATATACAATTGGCAGAAGGAAGTGAAGACTCCCCCAGGGAAGACCCAGAAAGCCAAGTAATTATAAAGAGCTGAAAAGACAAAGCACGATGTTTCCTTCTCTCTCTGAAATTTCAGCACCCAAACCCCAATCCCTCATCACATCCTGAAACAATAAATTCATGTTGCTTTTTCCAACAAAATTAATGCTGCTTCGTTATCATGTGGCCATGCTGGATTGCTTGGACCCCTCAAGTCTTTTCACCATCCCTTCCCACTTGCTGTGTCAGCATCTTGCCATGAAGCCCATAGCTCTGCAAAGAACCTTCAAGGAACCTGTGGAGAACCGTGAGCCAGTCCGCCTGGGAAGGTGCCGCTGCAACGAGGTGCCTGCCCATGCCCAGAATTATGGTGCAGACCCTTCTCTGGAGTCCACAGGTGATTCCCAGTCCAAATGTCAGAGGCTGCCCTTTGTCCAAGGCCAATGAGCCATCTCCAGGGGTAAGCAGCAACCTGTATGACATGGTTGGGGACTGCTGGAGAGGACAAAGCCAGTGGTGGTAGGGCTTTCTCAGCCCCAGGTGCACCCCAGGAACCCGTAGACCAAAGGCACAAGCCGACAGCTACCAGCCCATGTAAGGCAGCCTTTGCAGGCCCCTTCCGCTCACGTTTATTTTTGGTCTGTTTTGCTTTCTCTCTCTTAGGGTTTTCTCTTTTCCTGGGCATGCTGTCAGGCCCTGGGCACTTTGCCAGCAGTGCAGTTCAGCATTGCTGGTCATGCCGTGGCCCAGCCTGGGAACTTCTGCTCCCAGCATCGTTGCTCCAGTCTCCTCCAGCCAGAACTGCACAGTGGCATTTCTCGACAAGCAAATGCACCCACACAGCCATCCGCAGCGATGGTCATTGCTCATTCTCATCAGAAGCATGTTCGGAAAAGAGAAGCGAGGCAGGTTCCATGTGCAGCTCCTGTCAGAAGCTACCAGCATGCCCACGTATCAGGGGAGGAAAGACTGGAGAGTAGCTTAGGACAGCTAGTAGAATTGCCCTCTTACCTAGAATAGCACATTTTGTCTATGAATGTCCTGGATGCTGCAGAACACAAACTCAGGAGGAGCTCTTTTTGCAGCCACACTGCCCCTGTGCTTCACCTGTTTTAAGTTGCTAAGCTGGAAGGCATAGCCTTGAATTTGGGCCAGCATTTCTTTACCATAAATATCTGTGGTAGCAGCCTCAAAGACAATGATTTTCTCCTGCCTACCTTAGTGGTTTGGTTTTTTTAACATTTCAGTATGCTACTGAGCCATTAGACTTCAAAGTACTTTAGCGTTTGTGGTTCCCACATCTTCACAGGGAGGACAAATGCTGCAAATAGAGGGCATGAGTTTCCTGATGGGAAGGCGAGACGCTGATGCTGGTGTCAGACCTCGTGCAGCAAGGCTTTACCACAGCTGCCAAGGGCAGAGAGTGAAGGCAAGAGGAGATTTTAGGTTAAGCAGCAGTGCGGTAGCACCGGCTGGCACAATGAGACTGCTAGGCTGCCTCCTGACCCACCTCACACTCCCAGGGCATCAGGTAGAGGAAGGACAGCAAGCTCATGTTTGCCCCCATAAAGGCTCTGTCCCAGGAGCATGAGGATATGAGGCAATTCAATCATTATTTTTTGGTTTTGCAAGTATGGAAATATTTTAAGCTCATATGGGACTTTTTTCAGCTCCTTCACAGGTATACCTTAAAAATGTCCAAGCTTTAGACATTTGCCTGTGGGTGAAATACAGAGGAACATTAGAAATAAGATCAGAAGTAGGCAAAGCTGATGTTAACTGATGTCTTTGGAAAACCATTTCAGGCCCTGAGAAACATAAAAATCTGGTTACTGGTGGTTCCCTTCTTGGGGTGGCTGTGTCTGACTGCCTTACCAGAAGATTTCTTTTTAACAAGCACTTTTCATTTTAGAAAAGAATGCAAGGGTTGTACCTTGCTTACTGGATAATAGCCAATATGTGTGATCTCAGTTGCCCTTTTGCTTGTCCTGTGCCTCACCTTATGCAAGATCGAGATGGTTAAACTAGAATTTTTTATTTAGACTATTGAAGATTTTTAGCTAAAGAAGAAAAATTATTTTACAGAGGAAGATCTGGATGGTGCCTACAAATTCCTGTCCCTATTACTAACCAGCTGTCGGAGGCAAGTCATTTAAAAATCCCTATTTGGCAGTTGAAAGTTAGGCAGCATTTAGGAACTGAAGTCTAAGACAATCATTCAGAAAGCACATTAGACCGCACTCCAAAGTCACTCTTATTGATCAAGTAAATAATGTGTCCTTGCAGTTATCATCCTCAGTATTTCTTCTAAGCACAGAGCTATGCTGGCTTTCTCCTAATCTTTCTTCCATAGGGCAAAAAGAAATGCAAATAGAAGATAATGAAGATCAGTGTACCCTTTAGAAGTCCAAAGTGCTTCCCTGCACTATTATCAGCATTGTCATATCAGATAAATAGTTTTACATTTTTCCTGTTTGGCATAGAGGAAGCTCTGTTACCAGAGTTCATGTAGCCTCTGAGACAGGGTCAGCAAGTGGCCAAAGCATAATGGACAATAAATCCAGCATAAATAACTGAATCTAGATTTAGATCAAGAAGTGAATTACAAATGTTTGAGATGTTTAAAGAAGAGATTTGAAACTTATCTTTATTGCTAAAAATGGCGTTTTTAAAGCTTTTTTAGTTTTTAGAACTTCTGGATAGTTAATGTTCATTTGTTTTCCTGAGGTGGAAACAGTGAGAAGAAGACAGTGTGGTTTTGCTGTGAAGTAAACGTGCTGAGATCAGCTCATATGTCTGTCCAGAACTGCTGACTTCAGGGTACACTGCTAAGTGCCTGCTTTTCATCTCATGATAGCCCATGTGTGTTCATGCTGCAGCTGTGAAAAAAATACAGCTCTTTTAGCAGTTAAAACTAACTTTGTAGTTACATGAGAACATCGTATAGTTTCCAGCAGGAACAGTTCACTAACACTAATGTTTTGGTTTGAGTAATTAATGGGAACAAGGGTTTGCTTCAACTTGAGCTGGAACTTTTATGTTTTTACTGCACTCAGTCACAGATGGCTGCTTTCTAGCAGGACCATAGAAACTGGGCAGCAAAAGTCCCTTCAGATAAAGCCTCTCTTCCAAGGCTGGATTTTGCAGTGCATCTGATAATGCTGAGAAGTGGAAAGGCAAAAGGCTTAGGAAACTTTGAGCCCTGTAAGACATGTACACGTGATCTCTTGCAAAGAGTCGTCTTATTAGGGAAGCACTGGAAAGATTTATTGCTGTCAGTGGCAGAATCCATAATTGCTGCTGTGCAAGCAAACAGCACTGGGGTTGATAGAAACAGCCAAGGGTCAGTCCTTCCTTTTGGATTAATATTCTGCCCCCTGTAACATTATCAGACAAGGAAATGATTAGAGAATATTGCACCTGTACAGGTAGAGGTGCTGTTGCACCTCAGCAGAATGAAAGGCATAGCTCGGAGCAGGGAGGGGGATAGACACTAAATTGCACTAACACTAAATTGCACTAACTGCACTTACATTATCTGGATTTAAGTCTCAGTTCTGCCACAAACCACCTGTTTGTCTCTCACCGGCTGTCTCTTGCTGGGTGCATGTGTAAGGCACAGTGCAACCTGTGCTGTGGTTGGCATTTCCAAGTACAGTTTTAATAAATGCAGTATAGACTTTCACTTTCCAGTGTTGTGCCTACAAGAGTTTGCATTTCTGCATCAATATCATTAGTTTGATGAAGCTAGCTGAAATAACAATAGAAACACACAGTAAAACAGGTGTTCTCCATTTCAAGTCCTCGACCCATGCCTGTTATAGCATTTACAGGAGGGCTGATCTGCAGCCTGTTCAAGTTAATGAAAGTCTGTGTGTTCACCTCCATGGGCTTCAGATCAAGTCCAATGAAATTAATTACAGAAACAATTCACAGGAAAGAAACAATTAAAAAAAAGCATAGTACTGGAGGATGGAGTGGCAAAAAGAATAGTGGCAACAAAGCTTAATCACTCAGAACTGCTTAAAGGCTTCTTTAGTTAAATGATCAAAAGTGTCGATGTAATTATTGTGAATATGATGACAGGAAAATGAGATTTTGTATATATAAATTGTTAGATTAGATTAGATTAGACCACTACACACTAACTTCTGAATAACTGCATATAATTAACTTTATAGCAACAAAATGACCAAGAGAATGACCAACCTGTTGATAAGAAGGAGGCTGTAAGCAAAGATGGGACAGCCTTGCTGAGGTACAGGCTACAGGCACTAATTCAACTGCTCTGGTCTAAGGCAGTGGCTTCAGAAGATACAGTATTTGGCAGCAATATCAGTTAGCAGTATTTTCCTTCCCAGCTCCTAGGGTTGCTCCATTTCCCCCCTTGCTCCTGCCTGCCCTCATGCCAGCACAGACCTTGGCACAGCCTTTCCATGACTCACATGGGGAAATGAGCCCGCTTTCAAACACGCACATGCAGACACAAGCAAACATATTTTGCCAGGTTATTTTTTAACCCAAATTGCCCCCCTGATCTGGCTCAGAGCACGGGCTTTCGAGCGCTCTGAGCACCAGCACCAGGATGGCACAAGGTGAGGAGAGACAGGATGGCTGGGACAGGCACGGGGCAGGGGCTGGTGGGGCAGCCCTGAGGTGCCAGCCAGCTGTCAGCATTTCAAGTCAGCTTCTCCTTTGCTAAGGGGTTTACAAAGCTTTCACGTGATCTGAAGATCACCAGAAATACCCATTCTTGGGTTTCTGTCTGTTTGTTTGTTTGTTTTAATGCAGTCAAATGGTGTTTTTACACTAACCATTTGCTTAAAAAATTGTTTAACCTTGTAGGAAGTGATGGAGTGTTGATTACTCATTCACTGAAATTCAGGAGTCTGAATATAAATTCTGCTTGCATTCCCATTCCTAGTGTGTCATTATTCCAATTAGGAGAGTGTTTAAGATATTTAAATAATCTCCCATTCAGCTACATGTATGAGAAAATGCATTCACTAAGTACAATAATGCAATTGTGCCTTTCCTCTGAGATGGCAAAAGAGGGCTGTTGGGGCCATTTTGAGAAACAGTGACTGAAAAGCAAAGGCAGTCAGACAGATTGGGCATGAGTAAACATAAAATCAAATAGCAAACATGTGAAAAAGCCCCTCTGCATGCACAGACAGCAGAGAACAAAGATAACAAAACAACCTGTGTGAGATGAGAAACCACATTGCTCCAGCAACTAGAGAAATATGTCAATTTGGGTTGACTCTCAAACTGGCCAAGAAAACAGAACATGAGTGAACTGATGCTCTTCTGACTTTCACTGATGCAAATTAGGAGCAACTATGCTCAAGCAACTCATTTCAGCAGAGGTACACTAAATTAAAAATTATTTAAGTGAAAAAGAGGTTCAGGCCCAAAAGAATAGGTGCAAAACCTGGCAGTCAGCCCTTGCGCTTCGTAATAGCCATAACATTTTTCTGGTGCTGACCTAAAAAACCACAAAGTCCCAGCAACAGTTATTCACAGCATGGATGCTGGGACATTTACTATAGAGTCAAAAGATCAACAGCAGAGGAGGTCTATGTTTAACCAAAGAGAACAAAAAGACATTTTTACAGTTGTTTATGTTTATTTGTTCTATAAATATTGAGACAGCATTCCTTTTTGGCCAGTCTGTGGATCCAATTAATTTGTTTTTCAGTTTCATTTTTGTGACTATAAGTTCAGAGGTGACTTAGGGTTGCAATACACAGCAACCACAGCTGCTAAAAATAGACTGCAATAACACAATACATACAACAGTGTTTAACCACCACATTCCCCTATACTTCAGCTCTTTGAGTCCCTACACTTAGGCAGACTAGTGTATTTGAAGGCACGTAAACCTGCTATGATTGTGAATTACCACGTCCAGAGTAACGTGGGGAAGGAGACACGATGAATACAGCATGTCCAAGAGGCAACCTGAGCTGCTGAATGTTACCCTGTCGCATAGGGATGGGTGGGGAAATGTTTTCCCTTGGGAAAGCTACAATTTCAGCCTTTTCAGTGTTGCATAGCATTGATTTCAACTACAAACAGTTATTAAAATAACAGCCTCTAAAATCAAGACAGAAAAGAAAGAAAAGGGTGTGACGGGAATCAGAACGATGCAATTTTGTTGGATATTTTTCTTGCAAAGTCGCAAGCCTAGAAATAAATCTTACAAAGCAAAGTAAAAATTCTCCCCTTTCCGATAGTGGGCAGTGGCCATTTTTAATTTTAAAATTTTCAGACCATCAGGTATAAAACAGCTCTGAAGAAGAGCTATGAACTCAATGATGGTGGAAGTAACCTCACCTAAGCTCTTGAACCTGGGGCTCTCTGTATAAGAGAGTTCGGCCCACTTTGCTGGGCCAGGGGAGCTCCAAGCAAGGTCTGCAATGGGCGCCCCAAGCAGAGGGCAGTGCATCAGTGCTCTGAGAGCAGCTCAGCGAGCAGCCTGGGACCTTTCCAGCTCGGCTGGCAGTGGCAGATCCAATGTTTTGCCTCTCCCTGTTGCTCTCCTCTGGGTAACTGAGCTGAAGAGGTGGCCTGGCTGGGGCAGGAGAGCAGCCAGTAAGCCAGCATGTTGGGCCAAGAGAGACAGGACCGCTACAAGAGGTGGGTATAAGGCTGGAGGAAGTCACAGAAGGGCTAAAATAGTTGGGGTGGAGGTGTTTAGTCTTGCACATGTCAAAGAAGACACAGGAGAAGCCAAAGAGGGGCCAACTAATGAGACCCACTGCCTCAGAAGCTACTTTCTGATATCACAACTAGATGCAGTTTCATGACCGGTGAGCAAAGGTCTGGGTGACGTTATCCCACCTAATGATGCAATTTATACCTTCTCAGTTTTTTCAAGTGGTGCCTACCTGAAGTTACTTGCCCAAATAACTTCATTGGTAAAATCAACAGCAGTGCAGCAGGTAGCCTGTGTTTCCTTCCTCTCGGACAGTCACCACCTTCCTCATCACCGGGGGGAGAGGCAGAACTTTCTTGGCTGGTGGAGAGGAGGCCAATGGGGGCGACGCTGTCTGGCAGCCTGCCAGGATGGCAGGACAAATATCATGAGAAAGGCCAAGCTCTGCAACTGAAGTGAGCAATGCAGTATCTGTCGTGATCCACCATGGCAGGACTTTCGTTTTTTAGCTGCCTGTATTTAGGGTCTTTAATTTTGGGCTTATGGCACAAATTCGGCATTCATGCAGTACTGCAGGTGACCGGCTGATGTCCTTTCTTCAGCCTCTCTTTCCTGGCACTTTTCTCATCTTTCTCTTCATCCCAGCTCCGGCCCTGACTCTGCCAGTGCTCCAGTGATCCCATGGGATCTCAGAGCAGCTGCTGCCAGGTGGATGGAGATCCCGCACATATGGGGAAAATGGAGCCTTACCTAGATATGACATATCTGACGTAATACCGCATTTCTCCTAGACAGCTCTTTGTTCCCATCTGTGTCTCCAGTGACAGTCGCCTAAGCCATCCCTGCCATATCACTTCCTGCATGCAGGGGTATTTGCATGAGGCATGTTTGTAAGACCACATTGTGTGATGTGTTTGTGCTCTGGATTAGTTTAATGGAACTGCAGTATAACCTGTAAGACAGTTTCCCATCTGGTAAATCGTGTTTAAACAGCGAAAAACAAATACACTTTCTTATTGCTCTAGTCTTTTTACATCTGGTTGCTTAGCATTCTTCCTGTCTCATGTCCACTTTGCAGTGCTTCAGCAAGATTGCCAAACAAATTGTCCAAAGATCAATTGAACAGAGATCAGGAAAAAAGAAATCCAAATGAGGTATGACAGCCACTGATGGGGTACACAGACATATCAATTTGGCAACTAGTCAAATTCCTCAGAGCCATCAGTTGTGCTCATTAAATGTCAGAGTTGTGAATTTGCCCCAGGCATTGTCAGCAAAGCTTGAACATGGCCCAGCTTGGTTGAAAGAGTTTTTCTCCCCCAAATTTCAGGCAAACAGATGAATGAGAAGAGATGTCAATAGCAATTCCATACCCCTGTTTTAGCTCCAGAACCAGATTTCTGTGCCACAAAGCCAGGTTGTAAACTTTTCCTTTTATTCCAAATAAAGATAAATCCTTTCCCTAAGTATTTACAGGTGCTTCTCAAGCAGAGGCTCCCAAACCATACGTTAAATGCCAGTAAATCTTGTACCAAGTTTTGATCTAATAATGTTCATTTATACAGCAATGTAAGCATTTACATAGGCACGTTTGCCTCAAATCTTTTCCCCCACACTGCAAAAGTGATAGGTCTTCTAAGTGGGTTTTGGTGAGATTTTTTGACATGGAAGTTTCATGAAGCAGCAAACTTTCTGTAAACACTCAAACTTGGAAAGAAAGATGCTGTTTTGTTTTCTCTAATATCACAGCAGCTCATTTATTATATGGCAACTGCCAGGAGGTGTCATAAAACTGAAGACAACTAAGGTGAGGTAGAGAAAGCCAAATTCTTCTAGGGGTCAGCAAAGAAAGAGCAAGAGGTCCCTTCCCCACCAGCACTGCTGAGCAGTGCAGGATGGGGCATGGCCAGCACCAGAGAGCCCCCGGCACTGCTAAGTTTCTCTACTCTGCACATGAGGATTCTTGCTGCTTTGGGTTCAAAAAGCATAAATTAGAAGACCGAGTGGCTTGCTCTTTTGGGTAGACTTTGGGAAAATTTTGGGATGAGTTTATACTGAGCAGACATCAGGAAAGTAATCTTTTTTGCATCTGAGAGGGGCCTTAACAATGATAGGATTTAAGCCAGGTATTGTTCAGATAACTCTACAGAAATCAGTGAGGTCTCCCACTGACAAACTGGTTACCCAATGTGGCCTGGGTTGTGAAACACACACTTGGCTAAGAGCTTTGCCTCACTAAGGACCTTGGGATTTGACCTTTAATTTTGAATGTGTGACTGTATAAACAAGCCATCACAATTTGTCTGCACTGCACTCGTCACAAAAACCATTCACATAGAAAGGACCTGGAGGTAAGTAGCAGGCAGAGGCCATTCTTATAACACCCAAGCCTGGTGACTTCTCTGAGGGCAAGAGACCTCCTCACCTTACCACAAATGTGGAAAGCTGCCCACGTTTATAGCCAGGGCCCTAAGCACTCTTCAGGTCGCTCCATAGGAGAGCCTTTGCCTGGGATCTTCATTTGGAAAAATGTTCAAGAATCAAGCGTTCCCCTGTTAAAAAAAGAGCTACTAATGCTTCTGGAGTGCAG
Source organism: Scopus umbretta (assembly GCA_013400535.1). NCBI lineage: Eukaryota > Metazoa > Chordata > Aves > Pelecaniformes > Scopidae > Scopus > Scopus umbretta. The sequence goes on from VZTL01004439.1 coordinate 13,052, forward strand.
TATTACTGTTGCATTAAGTAAGAGTCACCATCAGTGTTCTGACTAATGCTGCCTGCTTACATCATATTTCAAAACATGCAACAATAAATCTGTGGCCTTTGCTCCCAGCAGAAGTGTTGTGTGGATCTGAATGGAGATGGAGAGACTGGCTGGCAGGAGGGGACCTGCAGACCAGCTAAACCATCCATTGCTGAACAAGTAAATCAGGAGGTTTCTTACAAGTGAAAAGTCCATGTCAGACACTGCATTTCCCTAGCACTGGACCCAGTGGAGATCAGCATCCTTCGTTCCACTGCTCAAATGCAGCAGCACCTTCAGGTGGAAGTGGCATTTATTAAGCAAATGCTAAGTAGCATTTGCATTGCATACAAGACTGTTACCTCGGGTATTATTTACCAGAAAGGACGGTATTAATTCTCCACCTCTAGCATGCTAATTCTCAGGAAAGAGTTACGAGTTGTACCTGCAATCTCAAAATCTGCAGCTATTTGTACCTTGTTGTTGGGTCAGCAGTTTGCCTAATAAAGGATCCCTGACCTCCTCACCTGTAGAGGAAAGTCCAACAATATTTTCAGAAGGTTTCAGGGTTGTTTACCAAAAGGCAGAAGTGCAGAAATCTGCACAGGGAGGCAGCCTTGGAATACAGGCCAAAAAAGATGTTGTAACATGGTAGAGGCCTCCAGCTACCTATAAGAGAGTACAGGTCTTGACTCACAACTTTGCAATGCCCCATTTGAAACCCCAGCGAAAGGATGTCTCCTTTGAGTGACATGAACTGAATCTTGCTGAATCTACAATTCAGTGCCTTAGCTGCATTGCTTCCTGCAATCCCTCTGATGCTGAAAAAAAATGACTTGCCTATTATCTTTACTGTTAAAGCCTGGATTTCCTGTACAGGGGAAGTCCGCATGTAAAAAAGCAGAGAAAACGCTTTAAAGAAGGAGGAGAATATGCTCAGATTGTGAAGCAGCTGGTCTAAAGGCAGCCAGACCCTTAGGGAACCCTGGGCCACAATAGTTAACATTTGAGGCAGGAAATGATGGTTTATTTAACTAACTGAACTGAAAACTGCCAGGGAATTTATACAAGGGAAACGGTTTTACTAAAAGCAGCATTTAGCTAAGACAGACATGAAGGCTAAAACTCCTACAATCGTGGGAAATACTAAGAGATGTTTGACATCTGTAAGTGGAAGTGGCCTTTGCTTTGTGATTCATCTAAAGGACAGATCAGATGGGCAAGGGATCCCCCAGCGGGTATTCCTGCTTGCTCATCAACACGGTTTCTTGCAGTGCCTGCTGCTTCTCTGCACAGTTTCCCATCCAGCCACAGAACTGCCTTGAAGTTTCTGAGATATAATAGCACGATTCTGCAACTAGGCTATTCTGCTCCTAAATATGCATGTTTTTTCAAATGCTTCAGTAAAAATACTTTTGAACACATTTGCTAGTTAAAAAGGACTTTTCTGTTCAAATAATGTTTTTTTCAGAGATTTTCTTCACTCTCCTTAGCAATATGCAGTAAACACTGGGATTTTTCACTTTCTGTGGTAGTGAATTATACCCAGGAGTTTGACTTTGCTAGAGGACCTGGCTACAGGCATCAAGCTGAGAGGAGAAAACCTAAGTCAGACAACTTTAGTAACAGCAAAGGAAATGAAGAGAATGGCACAGCATAAAAGCATTCATTAGTCATCAATTGATACCCAGGGGAAAAGAAATCTGTGGGCAGCTTTTGGGTTTCACAAACCAAATCTGACTTTGCCAGAGCCTGGCTGGTCTCAAGGCAGAGATCCTGTAGGTGAAGTGCTTGATCTATGATCTCCTCCGTTTTTGCCCAACAGGGACGTTCCCCATGACCCAGGTTTCTCTCCTGCACATCCTGCCCCCTCCACTCTCCAGCCCTGCTGGGGCCCAAGGAGTCAGTGTTTTGGGACTGGAATCCATTGTCCCAACTGCCCTTGAGCCGATTTAACAGGGAAGATGGCAGGTAGCCGTCCTTCTGCATAGCAGTGACCTTAACCTCCTTCTCCAGCCCGCTGGGAGAGCAGAGTTCAGTGAACAACAGTCTGGCTGCTCTACTGAAAGCACGGCCTTAGGGGAACTAACTTCTTCTTGTTGTTGTTGTTAGGTTTGCTTCCAGCTGAACGGTTCCCAGTCGGCTTCATTGTGCAATTGTACAAATCCTGATGCTGGCACAAATAAGGGGCAATGGAAAAGCCAGCAATGCAAGCAAAGCAGAGGCTTCTTCTCTCAGCAGCTGCACTGGCTTAGGCCTTCCACAAACACGTGTGGGACACCTGCTCCAAGGAAAGCTTGATGCAACCATGTCGAATGTAAAACCCTCTGAGATGATTATCCAGACTCTCGTTCAATTCTGCACAGGTCCTAGCATGGGCTTGCTCCATACTGTACTGCACTTTGCTTGCTTTCTGTGTGCTGCATGCTTTTTAAATATTCACACAGTACTCTCTGTGTGCTGCAAAGGGGAATGAGTCTACGACACCAAATAATCTGCTGAGCACCACCAAATCATCACAACCTTGGACAATCAATCAACTGATTTTGTGTTATTTACGTTGCCCTGCAGGCTACATTTCAAAACCTGAACTGTATGGATTGGAAAAGCTGACAACAATTCATTCTGCTCAAGCTGTTTAATAACACTGCACAAACCTTGTTTGAAAAGCTTACTTTCAAGGGAGGGAATTTAACCAACTTCTAGACCAACTTCCTCCTCAGTTACAGTGAACGAAAAGTCTTCAAAATATTTAGAATCTGATTTAAGCTAACAAGTCAAGGAAATAAGTGTTAAAACTCAAACTCCTGCTTGACGCTCTATTTGTAGTTTATCCAGTGGTAATGAGCCAGATTCTTGCCTAGTATAAATAGGCATAAATCCACTTAAGCCATGCAAGAATGTTGATTTATGCTTGCTACAAATCTGACCTTTATTTTGGTATTTCATGGTAAGCTCAAATCCTCTTTGCACTGCTCATTTATTGGAATGGAATTAGATTTACCAAGGTATGCTCTGACAAAATAGATTGCTTTTCCCTTATATTTTTGTGCCAGGGATAAAATGGTGGTCTATTCCAATGTGCTCCACAAAATACAACCTCCTTCTAGGAAATCTGAGAAATATCTGCAGAATGGAGGTTGAAATAAGTTTAGCCAACAAGCAATTGCATAAAAGTTTAAATATATGAAGCCAAATGATTGGCTGAGAGTGTATTGGAATGAATGTACCCTTATGCTGATTTAACTGAAACTACGTTGCTCCAAAAGACCTTATGTTCTTTATGTCTATGTCCACAATCCCTGCACTGAGGCTCAGCACACTGTACAAAGCCAGACTTACCAAAGATGATAATCGAGAATTTATTTCATTAGTTTGAAATATAACACACTCAGTTTTTCACTATGCTAACTGCATGGTAAATACAGCTTATCACTGCAGAGAACCATGCTGAGAAAATTGTGTGTGAGATTACACTACTGTGAAGTGCTCGATATGGGGGCTACACTCAAAAGACGGAGCTCATGTAGGAGGCAACAGCCTCTTCGCTAAATTCTGTTTCATGTAGGTAACATCTTACGCTGCTGTTTTCAGTCTGCACTAGCTTTTGATTAGCTTCCTGATGATGACTGAAGTGTTAGTTTGCATTGAATTGTTTACAGCCTGGCCACCAGGTAAAGACTTTTCCTCTTAACATGATGGTATGCTCATAGGGATTTGACATAGATACATTCATGTTGGTATGGATGAGGTATGTATGGCAGTGTACAAGTGTGAAATCATCAAGAAACAACAAGAAGGGGCAAACAAATGGTCCATGCAGCTTCTGAAGGCACCCGGGACTGGAAAACCAAGGGCTGCTTCCTGGGTGGATCTCAGACTTATGTTGTAGGCAGCTTTTCTCCAGCCCTGACTCCTAGATGAACCTTAGATCTATACTGGAGGTAGCTTGTATCCAGCCATGTCTCCTAGGTGGACCTTGGACCTATGCTGCGGCCTTGTTTCAAGCCTTGTCTCTTGCTCCATCTCCTGCTACTCCTGGACAGCCCCTGGACCTGATTCATTAACTTTGCCTTGTTTTGGACTGTTGGTGGGCCCTGTTACCAATACGCAGGTCTGTGTGCCGTGTTTAGGGACAGCACCCAGTCAGTGAAGGCACTGCTGTGCTGGGTCACCCTCAGCTCCTGGCTTGCACCACAAAGTGTTCTGCTGAGGCTACCTGGCTTCTCCGTCCTTACACACGTGAAAGAAGGAGTGAGAACAGTCTGTGAGAAAAAATACACGTGAAATCAGTTTTAAATAAAATAAACTTCCCCTTCCATGTGGTTTTGCATTTAACTTTGCTACATTAGCCGAACATAAGCAAAGGAAATGGTCAAGAGAACTCTGACCTGATAAGAGAGGTGCGGGGGTTTTTTGTGCCCTTGATTCTGGAGCTTGTTCCCTGATAATATGCAAAAGATATTGGATTTGTTAATCTTGGAGGATGGGGCGTATGTGATAATCTGGGCATGAGTTCCTTCAAGGCAGGGAGAGGATGAGATGAAGAGGTGCACTAGGTAGAGGAGCAGAGTTTCAAGAAACACTTCATTGTAGGCTGCTTTCATTTGGCAGCTTATTATACTGTTTTTATTTTCATGTGTAATATAGTAGAGATCTGTAAAAACAGCTGGGAGTCTAACTTTCAGAAATGCCATAGCCCCAAAAAAACGGAGGAAATCTTCAAATCAGGCTCTCAGCACGGTTTGGGAAAGAAATCCAAATATTTCTCTAAGTGTTTGAAAAGAGGATGCTTTGGCTCCAGAGCAATATGAGAAAATGTACAATCCGCTTGATCTGCTCTGTCAGATGCCACAACCATCTGCAACTGCATGTGGGAAACACACATTTCTCATCTTTGCAGGCACGTATGATGACAAAGAGCTTTGAATACTTTCAGTAAAATAGATAAACCTTTGGTATGCTCTTTTTGTTGTTTACTTATCTCTCAGCAGCGGTCTGTGGAAAGCTCTCCTCCCGGAAGGCTCGGGGCTGAGGGGCTCTGCGGAGCCTTTCGGAGCAGAAGACTGTTGTGTGCATGAGCAGCAGCCAACATGAAGAGCAATGCCTGGCACCGGGAAAGGGTCACAGATGCTTGTCTGAACATGCTGTTGTGCAGTATCTCCCCACGGTGTGGGCTCCGGCTGCTGCTGTACTAAAGACACGACCGCCATCTGCTGTCACAAACCCAGCCTGACCCAGGGAGCGCCAATAAGGAGTAGAAGTCCCATAGGAGGCCCCATCTGCCCAGGCCCACCAGCGACTCCCATGGGCGACACCTTCATTGCTCAGCTTCAACTTTGGCATTCCCAGCGTTGCCCTCAATTCTTACAGGTTATTTATTTCTTTGCTCCCAGGTAAAAAGAACAAACTCCTGTTACCGCTCGTAGGAGCTGGCGGCAGATGGGCAGCCGGCAGCGATGCTGCACTACGTCCTTCTGGGGATGCCGCCCGCCGTGTGAGATGGGGACGGCGGGGCACTCCTAGTCAAAGTCACTGTACAGCTGGCGTGTATGCATATAGCGCTGTGTGTACACGTGTGCGCTCACAGCGGCTCGATAGTGCTAATTATTGTTTCCCATGCACCTGAAATACCATTTTCTCAGAGTTTATACTCCATGCAAATACTTAGTCTCTTAGCTGGGAGCCCGGATGAACTACAGACAGGGGTGGGAGGGTGTCAGAGTAGTTTCTAAGGCAGAGCTTGCCAGCACAGGATAATGGATCTGCTGGAAAGGGCTCGCTGAATTGGGGCAGCTGTCTCTCAGTCCAGGTTTTCTTATCTGGGTTGCTCTCCCCAGAGGCTCATGTTTCTCCAGCAATCCAAATCAGTCTCACGCCGTCATGGAGGAAAGCCCGCATTGCTTTGCAGTCTGTCTTACATGTGCTGGTTAATTTTGATAATATCTGGGCACTCTGGCTGCTGGTCAATGTTTAAATACTGCTTTCTCACATTTACTTTGGTGGTGGGTTTTTTCAGCGCCTTCTTTTCAACAACTTTGGAAAGGTTATTCTTATTTAAAAAAATCTTTTCTTTGCATCTTATTTTCATAATTCTTATTAATATATTGCTTGCTTAAATACTTTGACCTACTGGCTATATATCCTTAAACCACATCTTGAGGGGGGGGCGTCTGTTTCCCATATACTTATCTTTTTTGGGTTTTGACATGTTTAAGCAACAGGCACTTTCAAGATACTTTAGCTAACTAAACTATTGAACAAGCTAAACAGCTAAATTAAATATAAGTATTTTCTTTTTTTTCCATTCTTAACCTTCTTTCTTCTCTGGTTAAGAGAACGCTTTGCAAATGCAGCTATTCCACCAGCTGGTGGTACTCTGTATCATCATCCTCACTTTCTGGCAGACCTAATTTTGTTCATGTTGTGGGTTTTTTTTCATGAAGATGTTCATATTTTCATCACCTGATAGATGATCCACAGGGCCCAGTTCCTCACCCTTGTAATACAGTTCATCCTTTGACTTTAGGGTGCACTGAATATTCACAGGCAGTCACAGAGTGCTACAAGGCTCACTGCCTGATGGGGTGGAAATTTATTTGTTTGCACTTATTTCTGGACCAAAAAGTTTCACAGCCTTTGTTTAAAGCATGAAGCTGAAAATTGTCCTCAAAAATCCAAGGCAGTTACTTGAAATCACTTTTAAAGATTAGGGAAGTTCATTTCTTGGCATCTTAAGTTTGTTTCCGTCCCCAGCATACAGAAATGTAAAAGTGATATTTAGTGATTGCTCTGGATTTGAAATATGTGCATTTTAGAAAACTGATAATTTTAGATCACGTACAGAGGAGTTCACATTTTCTGAATTTAGTTTGTCTAGCCTGCATTCCTGTGTTAGGAAGCTGTACCCCTTCTGTGACCAGCTGACCCATTAAACAATGAACTGCTTGAGATAAACCTCTCCCTCCACTGACATATTTAAGTATCTAGAAAAGAAGTTATCATCAGTGAGTTTACTTTGTCTAGAGTAAATCACGTCAAACAAGCTCATTTCCAGCTCTGATTAGGTAACTGCTCCTGTGTATAGCAGAAAAGCCACAGATATCAGATATCTTGGTTTTAAAAAGACTTCTAACCCTGTCTTACACGACCATCTGTCTCACATGCAAGTCACAGAAAAACCTGAATGGATGAGTAGACAACTGGGTGTAAACTGTACTCAGAGAATATTTAGCAAGAGTACTGTGGTGGGTTGACCCTCGACACCAGGTGCCCACCAGAGCTGCTGTATCGCTCCCCTTCTCAACTGGACAGGGGAGAGAAAATATAACAAAAAGCTTGTGGGTCGAGATAAGGACAGGGAGATCGCTCAGCAATTACTGTTATGGGCAAAACAGNCCCTCCTTCTTCACTGACCCTGGTGTCTGCAGAGTCGTTCCTCTCACATATTCTCACTCCTCACTCCAGCTGCAGTTTGTGTCCCTGGTTGTTTTTTCGCCCCTTCTTAAATATGTTATCCCAGAGGCACTACCACCATCCCTGATGGGCTCAGCCTTGGCCAGCGGTGGGTCTGTCTTGGAGCCGGCTGGCACTGGCTCTATGGGACACAGGGGAAGCTTCTAGCAGCTTCTCACAGAAGCCACCCCTGTAGTCCCCCCCAGTACTTAAACCTTGCCACACAAACCCAATACAAGTACATTGTTTACCTGGCTGGATGCATCAAGCAGAATTCTGCAGGAGTATCTCCATACCACCAATCTGATATTTTCATTAAATAATTTCGATGGCAGAACAGACAACTTGTTTACCAACCCCCCTGGCTGGGAAGGGCAGGAAGTGTTGGAGGATAGGGCTAGGGTCTCAATGAACTTGGCAAATTACTGTTGGGGGAAAGCAAGCGATTCAAAGGACATGCTTTCACTCCTGCAGAATTACCCGCATCACGAATGCAGGCTGTGGAATTACTGGTCTGATAGCATCGCTGTAATAAACAGACTCGGTGGTTAGCACGGATCACAAACCAAACAGGAGTCAGCCACGCCACTACAAAAAAGGCAAAGGGCACCGGGGGCTATAAAAAAAGGAATACTGTTTGCCAGGCAAATGAAGCTGTTCTTCTGTTATGCTTGGGGCTAGTAAACCTTCAGTTGGAGTACTATACTCTGCTCTGGCTAGACTAGAGAATTAGAGGTCTTATGGGGAAACACTGGAGGGAGTGGAGTGGTTTGTCCTAGAGAAAGGGGAGACCCCGAAGCCGGGGGCTAAATATGTGCCCTGTATTTCTAAGGGAGAGGGCAATAAACTCATCTGCTGAAAAGGCTCAGTGGGCAACAGAGATCTGGGTTAGATGTTAGAAATCGCTTTCTCATGGTGCAGATAAAAAAACAGCAAGAGAGATTACTATGGGGTAAGACAGCCTTGGGTTTTGAGTTTTCAGGTGCAGTTTGGACAAGTATCTCTCAGAAATCACCTAAATATAACTGGTCTTGCTTTTTGGGTGGGAGGAAGGAGGCAATTCCCATCCCTGTTTTTCTGATACTCCTGTCTGGAGCCTAGGTCATAATTTAGACACCTAAGTTAGATGTCTAAATTACGCATTGTCAATACCAACATTATCATCCCAAGATTCTTGCTTTCCATTTCTGTTTAATATATCATTCGGAAAAAAAAATCTTAGCGGTTGATAATTCAAATCAGAAGCAGCTATAAAGTAGGCTGGCACCACGCTATGCAAACTTGCTTTGTTCAAATTCCAAGTCCTAGGCTTCTTTTGAGCACATACTGCCAGCTCTGCTACTATCGAACAGCTTATGACCTAGGGCTCTGCCTGCTGGGTGCTGGGATGATCCAGTTCGTTTAATAAAGGTCATATTGGAACACCCTTTTCACTCACCGCCGAAAGGATGCTGGATGAAAAGGGGAAAGGAAAACTTACACAAATATTGCTCGTTCAGGAAATGCTAAAACTCAGGCTCTGAACAGCCTTTGATATTTGACCTCTGCAGATGGCCTGTAATTAAGACTCTAATCCTTTAAACACTCAAACACAATTAACTTAAAGTTAATAGGATTAGTCACATGCCTGAAGTGTGCATGGCTGGAGCGAAAAACTGTTGTTGTTGGGTACAGCTGATTAAAAACTTGCAACAAAGACACGCAACGAAGACACCTTCTGGTGGAATATCGTCTTATATTTTCTAAGTCTTTTCTAAACAGTTCCAGTCCCATGTAATTTCCTAATGTGAAGATATTTTAAAAAAATAAAACTTAACCAAGTTCTTGCTTAAAAAGGTGTACACAAAAAGAATAAATTGATCTGAACTTTTTCAGAGGCAGAAGTTAGAGGTTCTTCGGAGATTTGAGAGGAGTTATTTTAGTTTTGTGGAAGATGTAGGCTTAAATTCACTGACTTTTACAATTCTTTCAAAGCAAGTTTGAGATTAAACATGTACAGAATCAGACAGATCAGAGAGTTATAGAAAGAAACATTTTCTACCTTGTTTTTTATTTAACAGACATATCAATTTGGTTTAAAGGCACAACAGTTGTTTCTTCTCTTGTCATGGACAGACTAGCTGTACTTGGCAATCCTGGCAAGCTTAGTCTGGATCAGTTCATCACAGTGTAAGCATAGGAAAAGAGTGAACACAACTTGGGAAGTGATTTAAGACGTAGGGAGGACAGAGCTGTAGGAATAGTCACGGAGGTTCCCATTTGTTGTTGCACGTCTGCCAGCAAAAGAGCCTGGACCCACATCAAGGCACTGTGCCGACGTGTCACATGTGCTAGATCTGGGTTTAAGGGCCATGGGTGCAATCTGGGAATCCTGACACAGCTCAGCGTCGTTTGCTACTGCCCTATAAAATGCCTGCAGCATACATTTACACAGTGCTACTAGTTCTCCCATCGACCCTAGCACAGACGTAAATCCCCTCTGCTGAAGGACATGTGATATCACGGTATTGTCGTATGCAGGAAAAGGTAACGACTGTGGTTAAAGGTTTCCAAAAAGTGGCATGCAACAACCAACTGCAATGCTATCCCCTGGCCTGCTCGTAACTCCTCTTTTAGATGCAGGGAGAGATTTTCTCCACTCATCTTCAGGATTGTAGTCAGCAGAATAAAGACTGCATTTAGCCAAGTATTCCTGCCAACTCTAAGAGGGACCAAAGCAAGCAAACATAAAAGCCAAAGAGCAACAATCATCGCTCTGTCAACGCTGTTGTTGTTATACAGGAATCTGAGTCATACTAAAAAGCGTGTCAAGGAAGGGAGCAGTGGAGATACAAGAAATTCAAGACAGAGCAGGGAAATTCTGATTAAAGAAGCACCACAGCAGCGATGGGGTGGCAGATAAGACTACCAGAAAATGGCATCATATCCCTCTTGACAGTACCACAGGCGGTAACAGAATGCCAAAAATGACAGAAAAACTGGCGAACCACTGTTCACCAGCCTGTGAAGAGAGACTGACTAGAAAGTCTTAAAACTAAAAAATACTTAAAACTGAAAATTTAAAGAAATTAATAACATAAAGAGGGCAGAAACCAGAAGAGGTGATCTAGGTCTGAGCCAGAAATAAAAAGTCAGTGGAGTGTCTTATGGAGATGAGAATTAAAAGGGGAAGAAAGATTAAGTTCTTACAGGACAAGGGGTTAAATCAGGAGCGTGGCCCAAGAGAAAGCAGTGGGAGATCAGGAGTGCCTGCTCTGCACGGAGCCACGCACAGATACCAGAGCAAGCTTTACAGAAACAACTTCAGATCTCCTGTAGTTCTTGAACTACAAAAGACCTGCGAGTTAACTGGCACAGTGCCTCACTCAAATAAATTGTCCTGTTCCTCCCCTCAGTTAGGGCCACACTGGGCGTCTTTACACCAGGCCGCAACTTGACACCCGGAAAGGAATTTCAGATATGGTAAAAATAAAGTGAGGGCAGCAAAGAGGCAAAGGGAGACTGGAAAAAGCAGGAACATGGAGGAACTGAAAGTGAAGACTGGTCAAGTAATATCAATGTTAAAGAACTATTTATGTTAAAGAAGGATAGAACGAAGGGGAAAAAGCTTCCTTTCAGTGCCCAGGTTTCTACGAGAAGCAGTCTGGAGCAGAGGAATTTTTGCCAGCTGGATCTCAGATAACAGTAATGGGAAAAGAGCTGACAACCGAAGCATGGGAAGGTCTTCAGTCAGCTGGTGTTCTTGCACAATTTTCCAGTTTGTCAGAGATGTGGCAAAATATTTGCACACACACACACACACAGAGAGCGTTTTGTTTGGTCGCTCCGAAGGTCAGCATTGCTCCCGGGAGCCCTGTTGTACCAGGCGGCATTCACGCTGCTGAAACGGTGACATCCCTAGAAGCCAAGCGCCGTTTTTCAAGCCTTGATATACACCAAGAAAGATCGCCGCAGAAACTTAATGCATCCTGCGCCTTCGCTAGGGGATTTCTGCTCGGCCGCCGTCCCCTCAGCAGCTGAGCTGGCGGCCGGAGCCACCTCGCAGCGCCGGCCGGGAATGTGAGGGGGCCGGCGGCCGCCGCCC
>VZTL01004439.1:24643-46816 GCA_013400535.1 Scopus umbretta
CCGCTTGTCCCCTTCCAACCCCCACAAGCCTCCCCGCCACCGAAACGGCGAGAGCTGCTACGAAAGGGGGGAAAATAAAATAAAATAAAATAAAAAGTAGTCATTTCTGTCGATTTGTTGACGCCTCTCCGCGCCAAGGCCGGGGGGCTGACACGGTGCTCCTCTGGGGGAAAGCGAGGCGCGCAACGGCGCGGCCGGGGGAGCCCGCGGGGACAAAACCAAGCACCGGCCCCACAGCGGCGCCAGCTGCCGGCGGAGGGCTGCGGGCGGGGCGGGGGCGGCCCCGGCGGCCCTTATTAGNCGCCGGGCCGAGGCCGGGCCTCTCGCCGGGCCGGCCGGAGGTACCCGCTTCGGGGGGCCGGAGAAGCGTCGGCGCGGGGGGGGGGCGAAGCGGGGCTCCGTCTGGCACGCCTGGAGCTGGGAAGGGGCAGCCGGGGTTCGCGCCGTCTGGTCGCCGAAAATACCGCGATCCTGAGAGGAAGAACGGTGGTGCAGGGGAAGGCAGCGGTTGCGGTTAAAAGTCGGGTCAATCCTTTTGTTTGCTCCGAAAACAGAAGTCTGCCACGTCTCAGATGCGGCTGGCAGACAAAAACCGGCAAGTTTTGGATGAATGTGCGGCGTTGTCCAGTGCCTCTGTATCCACTGCTGAGGAACAGCCCGCAACAGCTGTATGGGGATGGTTGGTGGAAGGCATTGGGTTGGTTATGAGTATTATCGTGAAGTCTGTATTTCGGCAGTTTGTATTTTAACTCATGCTGTGTCAGTCATGTTGCTTCAGTATGAAATCACCCACTTACTTTGCTGAATGAAGTCTGGCAGTGGGAAGGGCCTGTGGCCTTTTGGTACTTTAGTATGCTGGGTTTCATTCCTTTGGTAGGACCCAGATTACAAGTCATGTGTGCTTATTTGGATAAAAAACATTTTCTCTTTGGTAGCCACCAGCCAGGGAAACACTTTTTCTGTCTGGTCTTTAAGCGAGTGCCAGAGTTCTGTGTTTCTGTGATGAGCTCGCTTAAACCAGTATAAATAGGGGTAGTTTTTAGCATAAACTATAAGAAAACCAGAAAAAGCATACTCTTTATTTCTGACACTGCTGAAACGGAGACACTTGAGAATTGAGAGGGTCTCAGTCTCTTTGTGTCACTAGTAAAACTTTGGTAACGTTCACTAATATTGTGACCAGTTGATAATGTGGACCAACCATATGGTAGATACATGTAATTCGTCAGACTCCACCATGTGTTTAAAATCGTATAAAATGTACCCTTTAATATTTAGCCAATTCAGTTTGTCTCTGGCTCTATGTAGAAATATGGGTTGTAACCTTAAATGCGTGTTTTATGACTCTTGAAACAAGCTGTTCCACTAAATTGTCTTTGGCTTGTTGTAGTTCTTACTTTAGATGTTTAAAACTTCTTGTTATCTTCTTAATTTCTCATGCAGCTTTAATGTACTGTACTGCTAATTTTTGTCACAAATAGTTATAAACCATGATGGTGAATTGAAGAAATATCTGCCATGTTCTCTGCTGCAGATGTGATGGTGGAGGGAGGCAATCCTACTCATCGCACAACGATGGATGAGGGTTTTGTTTCTCTTTTTAGAACAGGCAGGATTAGGATTTGCTTACCTGATTAACTCATGGAGAGAGAGTGCAATTCAATCCATAGCCGAAGCAGTTTGTTTTCCTGCTGTTCTAGCACGTTAGCGGTGCAGCTTTTAACTGCAAAGTTGGCCTTAGTCTCTGAGCAAAAGTGAGGCTGCACTTGGCACTGCTTGAGGTTATCGGCAGCTGTTAGGCTTCAAAAGAGGGCCTAGGGAGGCTTTCTGATCAATGGACATCAAAGTAACCCCACTAGATTAAAGCTAGTACATCAGATATGTTCATATAAGATGAATACAATTAATCTGAAATATTCTTATTTAAAATACCGTACAGACTGCTTACAAAATTTACTGGCATGTAAAGTAAACACGTTTCCAGAAATGTTAGTTCCTGCATTAATGGGCACATCCCTTGAATTCCCCTTTGAGAAGTTTATCTTAAACTTTGCAGTGCACTGAACTAAATATTCCACACCTATTGTAATGAAAAATAGAACAGCATGCACAAGTAGTATATCTATCTCAAAAGTAGAAACTATAGAAAAACTATTTAAGGAATAATCTTGGTTTGTATCGTAAAAGAGGGACCTATGTAAAACAGGTATTGCATCATATCCCTGTAAAAATAGATCTGCTTGTTCATCTCCCTATGGAAATCCAGATTCAAAAGGAACATTGCTGAAATCAGCCTCTCAATGCCCTATTAGTTGCATCAGGTTTTGTTTCTAAATAAAACAGTACAGATATGAACTACTGTATAAGCTATTAATGATGCGTTGCTAATAATCTTTATAGCAGTTGCTGAAAAGAGCCCTGTTTTTTCTCATGTAATGTTCCATAAGGGCTTCGGTATTGTGTGTATATATCTTGTTGCGTGTGTTCATACTAGCAGTTCATTAGATTTCCAGTGTGATCTTGCTTTGATTAGATGTGATACCAGTTACAAGATTTAGTGTTGATTTCAGTAAGATTTAAATACTTCCTGTGTCACTCTTTTTGGTGAAATTGGTATACATTCTTATGCTGCAAGTTTTACATGACATAATGGATGTGGTGAAGCACTTTGAGATGTTTGCATGGAAGATATTATTAAAAGTATGAAATTGTATTGCAGTTTAAAAAAAAAAAACAAAAAAAAAACCCAAAACACTGAGCATAGCTGGAACCAAGTCAATCTTTTATTTCACCTTGTTTCTATTGTCATTAATAATTTATTAGAAAGGGTCTCTCATGGCTCTCTACCTTTTAACTGAGGATGAATCTTTCGTACAAAAAAATCTGATACAGAATAGCATTTAACCACAAAGAGGTGACCCAAAACTGAAACAGCTTGTCATCCACGTCAGCACTTGTGGCAGTCTCATTTTAAGTCAGACTGATACATAGTGACCATGCATTGTTACAAAATAGCCTCCAATAAAGTTGACAAATACACATAGCTACCAGAAATTAGCTATTTACGAAGTAAAACAGTAGCAATATCGCAGAGTTTGTTCAGAGCACCCTGTGTGTTAGAGCCTGCCCAGGAAATTGTAACCTGCAAACTACTGAATGTTTGCCCGTAAGCAAGAGAAGCCCTGCAAGAGTATTATGAAGTATGGATTGCTGTCATAGAATCAGACCACTATTCAGTTGGTGTGCGTGCATTTATTACATGGTTAAAACTTGTCTCAAAACAGGGCCTAGGCACGCTTTGTACTATATCAGCATCCACACGAGAACTGCAAGATAAGCAGTGTAAAAAGTTGGCAAGGAGTGAGGAGGGCTTTTACTCCCAACTTGACTGAACTTGATAGTTAAGTTCCAGGTGCTTGCAAACACTGACTAAAATGTGTGAAGCTTTTCCTATTCCTGGTCTCTCTTTTTGCACAAGCAGATGAAAATGGGGACCATAATACCACTATATAAAGGAAAGCATAAAGTATGCTTTTAATTTTTTTTTTTACTGTGTGAAGCAACATTTAACAGAATAAACTTCTGGATTTTTTTCAGCTAACAGTTCAGCTTGGGAATTGTGACAGCAGTTGCAAAATCTTAAGAGAATTTTTGCATTTTTAGGAGTAAAATGTATGACCCTGTTAAATTGGTTTGGGGGAGATGAGAACAGTATGAGCTGATAGCTGTACTCTTATCTTTAAAGTCTTTCTTTTGGTAGGGGTTGTTAGAATCTGAAGAGAATCAAACACATTTAAGCATGCTTGGTAACTACCATTTACTTTGTCGTAACGAGATATCGATAACAGTAGCTGAGAAAGCATTGCATGCACGTATTCTAAGAAAGTCTAGCTGCAGAGTGGTAGCCCCAGCACAGTGTCTGGAGAGTGCACAGTGCTAAGACTGTAGCAGAGGCCTTGGAAGTACAAGCACAGGATGACGGCAGAGGCCCTGGGCAGCTAGCACAAATGACCAGTCGTCAATTTGGAAAGCTGCCTTTCAAGGAACTAGCATTATGGCATTGCAAGAGGGGTGACACAAACAAGGATGCATGTGTGGCTTAAACTGGGTGAACAAACCATTAATGATGTTATCGGAAAGCTGTACCCTGAAGAATAGTTAGGGGGAAACAGGGACTTTCCATTGGAGAAGGCTACATGTCTTGATGAATGGTAAGGAAGAACAGGAAAAGCATTGTAATATCGTACAGGGATCACAACTTGCTAGTGACAAACAAGCAAACAAAAAAAACACCCCACCCTGTGAGAACCTCTGCAAGTTGCCCATACGGGATAGCACAGGTGGAATTGTCTTTCCATTGCATGTGCAAGCCCATTGCAAAAATTATTAGTTGCACAGGTGCTCTACTTGAGAATCAGGTTTGGCAGAATTGATCACTCATCTCTTACATTGCTACCTGTGTAAATATTGATCATTGTTAAAGGCAATACTACTTTTGTTGCTTGTGTCTGGGTCTAGTGTTTGGTCTAGATCTTTTGGGACTTCATTTGGATGCCACAAAGGTTAAAATAATTTTATAAAATCTGTTTCACAGTCCAAGATTGGGCACTTGAATGCTGACATCAGAACAGCTGCAACTGTATTGGGATTGTGTGCTATGTTTTAAAGTCAGTTATTTAAGAGCAAACCTTGGCTGCAGATTATACAGTTAAACTTGCAACCTGGAGCTTGCCAGGTGGCCAAGGCTGGCTGCTAGACACTGGTGCTCTGCATTTAAGTGATGGAGGTCTTATTTATATGTATATAAACTACATCGATACGTTTCTCTCACAAGTCTGTATGTGTGCAAATGTATAGGCACATGCAGCTTGGTGGTTTTTTTATTTGCCATACTAATACCGATCTTTTTTAATTAATCTTTTTGTTTTGAGGTATACTTTTTGGAGAAAAATCTGCTGCTTTCAGTCATGTAACTTTGTATGCTAGATAGTCCCCTGAAACAGTTTATTCTGGCTGTAAGAGGAAAACAAACAGGATTTTGCACTGCAGTGGACTTCCCACCATACTCTTAAAGTACCATTGGCCAGATTCAGGGGGAGACAGTTATTGGGTAGGCAGTTATGGCAAGGTTAGCAGAGATGAAGGTAAAAGTGGGAAACCTCAGGAGAAATACTACTCACTGGTAGGAAGAGACTTGTTATTTTTTGAGGGTACGCAGTTGAAGAAAGGCACTTCCACAGCCTGCCTTTACTTTTTCCTTTGGGTAAAGCAGTGCCCACTTTGTGTATCTCAGCAGTATTCAGTAAGAGCTGTCACTAGGTTCTACCCAGAGAGATAATTGGTGTTTACAACTTGAGTAGTGCAGTGTTCTGGGAACAGCTTGACCTGCTCCTTCCTAAAGGCTAAACATTTCTGTTTCTCTGTTGATTTAACCAACTTGGCAATCGCTATAAAAAGCCAGAACAGTGCAGCTGCTGCTTGGATGATAAAGTAGTGACATGCCCTGGCTTATTTTGTCTGGTTTACCTGGAATCTGATGCATGTTCACTTGCACTGTAAGTAAAACACTTTACAAGTACTTGTGGAACATGTGCATGGTTCAGTGCTTTTAAAAAGACTAAACTTAAGCTGGTTATTTCATGCTATTTCTAAATGAAGGTGAACAAAGCTTTTATCAACAATAGTAGTGATTCAAAGTACAGAAAATGGTTATTAATTTGTGAATCTTTTAGCTATGTTTTCAGTTGTTAGTCAATATCAAGAAATGCTACAGATAGGAAGACTTCTAAATCTTTAATTTTGCACAATTTGCCATATTAGTGGCAGTGAGAGAGCTGCTTTACAAATGTGCTCCTGGATAGGACTGTTGGCTGTAGTGCAGCAAAACAAAGCCTGAAAACTGCTTCCCCATCACTTCAATTCTTTATAAGGCTTCCTAACAGGATAGATCAATCTACGTTTGTCCCTGCTGTTTAGCGGTTTTGAAAGGTGCTCCTCAGGCCTAAAACTCTTTCAGAATCATAGAGTCATTTAGGTTGGAGAAGACCCTTACGATTGAGTCCACCTGTATCCTGTGTTTTGAAAATGTTCTGTTTTGTCTGTTTTTAAAAACTCTGTGGAAATTTAATAATTATGTTTTGCCAAATTAAGTTACCAATGGCAAAACATGACATGCTTAAGTTTGGGAGTAAGATAATTTACGTGGACATTATACTAGTATGAGTATACTACAGAATACCTCCCATTGTTCCAAAGGCACTAATTTGCTTCAACCTTTTTCTGAAAAGATTTTGCCTGATAATGTGTGGATTGCTTTGCTTCTCTGTCTGTTCTGATTTAGATGGAGTGTGCCAGATTACTTTGCACCCCTGAGTCATGGGCTACATTTTAGCAAAAATTGAGAGGCAGTAATGCATCATGGTTCAGGTTTCCCGAACAGTTAGGTCTTAGAATATTTTTGGTGTAAAAAACACGAAAGTTGGGAAGGACCTCAGCTTCCCAGAAGAGAGGGGCCCAGCTCCAGCTATCTTCTTATCCTTTAAATAGTCCTAGCTTTGATGATCAATTCTAATGTCTTCAATTGTAAGTACCAAAAATTGTTCAGAGGTGGAGCTTCTCCAAGTGATGAGGATTTACAAAATCAGTCCTCAGATTGTGGTAAACTCTCGTGCACAGAGGTGAATCTTGGTAAATGAGCTTGACTGTAGCAGGTCTTCAATGTGATGAGGCAACACGTCAGGTTTTACTACTGCAGTGTACATGGATGGTGAATCTTTATAATTTTGTTTTAGTAATTTCAGAAATTATTAAAGGCAACTACAAATAGCTGTTACCGTAGCTTCTTGGACCCAGTTTTGGCTGCATTTTAGGAATGAGTCTCTGAACCTTGCTTCTTAGTGCATGTATATACAAGATAATGTATGGGTTTGTGTGTTAGTAATGAAAGTAATCCAAGGATCTATTCATGTGCTGCTGTTTCAATGAATTAGAAATTACAATGAAGCCTTTCATTGGGTGATATTGAAATCTATAGGGAGTTATGCTACTAGCTTGCCTGATTATTGCTTCTAAAACATTTGGATGTAGGTATCTTTATCAGATATTTTAATTTATTTTTTTAGTGACGTTTCAGAAGGCTGTATGAGGATATGAAGATATTTATGGGAATACTGGGTTGTGTGGCTTTTTTATCAGTTATATTGTTTTTATTTTGGACAGTATTTCACACCTCTCTCATTTGGTGAGAATCCTAACTTTCCATGTAGAAGATCTTGGTTTAGGTAATAATCTATTGGCTTACTACTAAAGTCCAAAAAAACCCCACCCCCAAACCTCAAATAGACTTGGCTTTTTTCCTAAATGTATTCTTCTGTTTTCCATCTGCTTCTGGGATTATCTGGCTTCTATTGTATTTATCTCTGCAAGTGTCTCTGTCCTTCTCATTGCTTTGCTTATCTTCTCTAGTCTGTGGGAAAGAGTCTTTGTTTCTTTCCATTTCTTTCCATTTTATCATTCTAAAGACCAATCTGACAACTGGTACATTTATGAAAAGTAATGTCTGAGAAGGTGTAGCACGCTAGTGCAAGTGTTCTTTATAGATCCCAGTAAGAAAGGCACTTGGAGTCTTGACATATTGCTTCAAACATTTACTGGAGGTAACAGGAGAAGGAAAAAAGGGGATAGCATAGATAACTTTACATCTCTTCAGCCGCTGAAACCCCAAGTTGTACAGCACTGGACAGACATCTAGGCATGAAAAGCTGTGCAAATCCTGTCTGTGGTGAGGATGACCAGCAGTGTAGTCTTTAGAGCTTTTATAGGATCTTCTTGGAAGTAAACACCTCTATTATTTCCACTGCCAAGCAAAAGGTTGTTAAATGAAACATGCTGCATCACTTCAAGATATAATGAGACATAGAATCATAGAGTGGTTTGGGTTGGAAGGGTCCTTTAAAGGTCATCTAGTCCAACCCCCCTGCCATGAGCAGGGACCTCTTCAACTAGAGCAGGTTGCTTAGAGCCCGTGTCCAGCCTGACCTTGAATGTTTCTAGGGATGGGGTCTCCACTACCTCTCTGGGCAACCTGTTCCAGTGCTTCACCACCCTCATTGTAAAATATTTCTTCCTTATATCCAGTCTAATCTACCCTCCTTTGGTTTAAAACCATTACTACAGGCCCTACTAAAAAGTCTGTCCCCATCTTTCTCATGAGCCCCCTTTAAGTATTGAAAGACTGCAGTAAGGTCTCCTAGAGCCTTCCCTTCTCCAGTCAAATTACACCACATGCAAGTGGTGTAATTGCCAGGTGCCAAATGGGGGCTGCATATTCTGTCACAGTTAGTCTGCTGAGTTCATCCAGTGGTCTCAATTGGTAAGTACAGTAGAGTGCAGGCCTGCACCTATTTAGGTCAACTGGTAGGCAGGTGACTGACTCCATGATGTACAGTAGTCTTGAAGATCACTGCAGCAGGAGTAAAATCAATACCACTGGTTTTAGATCAACCAACTAATTATGCTGGTAAAGTCAGTTCTAACTTGCTTTCAGACTAATTCCATTTTTTGGAGTTGATTTATCTATTTTCACTGAATAAGATAACCTGAAACCAAAATGAGTATCCACAAAAAAAGCTGAAAGCCCTAACAGACCTGTAAGCCTGCAGTCTGGAATAGAACAGACTCTGGCAGCTTGGGCTGTAGTCTGTTTTTGTTTCCTCCTTGGTCAAAGACTAAGGCTGAACCGAAATACTTTTATTCCATTACTGATGCATCTGTTGCATTCCTTCTCAGTCTAGTGCATTTTACTCATTTATCTTGGTTTTCTTACCTGTTTTCTGGTTTTGCGTTCATTCTTCGGAAAGCTGAGTGCACTCTTGTCACAGGTGAGTGGAATGCACCTCTCAAAAGAGAGAAGCAGCAATATATTTTATTGAGGATAAAATAATAATTTGACAACGTTCAATAAGTTTGATGGAATTTAACAATTTTAACAATGGTTTGGCAAGGGTCACCTTATTAATTACTCCGTGGAAGAAACATACAAAGGCAAATTCAGTTACAGTCAAGTTAGAATGATTCACATTCTAACCAGAGAAGCAAAGAGTAAGGAGGACCCTCCATTTGAGTCACAAGATTCAGAGTGGTCCCCCTTGCTTTCTGAACTCTTTTTGGAGCCTAGGTGTGGCTGGATCCAATCTTAGTCTCAGACTTAGTCAGCGGTTTGTTTAATGGAATCATCCATACAACATTTATAATAATATTGAATAGCTGCATGTATTAGTGATGTTTGAAAATATTAATTCAGCATGCTATCAGTCACTTACTGAGGATCTGTTGTGGGTAAGGGATGTCTTTGCCTTGGGTGAGGGAGGATCTCTTGGTCTCAGGTAAGGAATCTCTAACCTTGAGAGGTGTCCCTGCTCAAGGGGAGAGTCACCTGGCATGTGGTCCAGCTGCAATTCAGCGAGAGCTCAGATAGGACCCATTCTGATGGTAATATTTATAGGGTGAAATAGTTGGCTGCTAGTCAATAGTCTAGACAGGATAGATGTCTTTGTTTTAGCTCTTGTATCTTGTTCTGTACTTTGGATATCTTTCACTTTTGTGTTTCAAAACCACCTGTCAGAATATTTTTCAAGGCATCTTCACTCCCTTGTATGTGAGCCAGGAGCTTTCTAGTTCACAGGTTCACCCCAAGGACATGAGGCCTGTTGCTTCTTAGTCAGCCTGAACCAAAGTACAGCTACGAGTCAAGTGTATCCATCAACTCTCAGCTTCAGTGGGAATTCATTGTTTACTCTGTACCATCTCTATGCTCAAAGTCAAGTACATGCCTGTTACGCAACTCCTCAGTTTTAAAAACTTTAAGAATTTTACATTTCTTAACTTTCCTGACATATTTCTTTGTTCTTTGCAGAAAAGGTATAGTTTGGCTGTTGGTCCTCCCAAAAAGGTTCCAAAAGTCAAAGGTGTAGAGTCTGCAGCAGTACAAGCATTTCTTAGACGGCAAGAAGAAGAAAAAAGAAAAAAAGGTAACAGTCTAAAATATTTTCTGTGAGAGACTTTCATTGACTCTTTGAGACGTTGTCACCTTATTCAAAGCTTTTGTAAATACAGCTACATGTTTGTTTTTGCATTTTATGCATATAACATGCTAAGGGAAAGCCAGATCTAAGTAAGGACTAGGGATGTTTGCATGCTTTCCTAAGGAGATAAATATTATTCAGCTACACTAGCATTTACTGTTGGAGATCAAGAAGTAGTTAAGGCAAAGAGATATTGCAAGAAACCATCTGGACTTTTGGTAACTTAACTTCGAAAAGCTTTATCTGTGTGAAAAAATGGTAAGAGTTCCTGTTATGTCTTAATCTAGTCTATCAATACTGAATTATCAAGTCTGAATTTGTATGGAAGAGGCTTTGTTTGAGCCACAGTTTTTCCACTGTATTATGTTTCCTTTAAATAGCATATAGAATAAACTAATACTGCATTGCTTCTGATGTTAATATTTTGTTAAAGGTAACCAAATCTGATGGACTGGATGGCCCAGGGTATTCCTCCCGTCCTGTCACGGGCCTGCTCCTTATCCCTGCTGCCACGTCCATCCAGAAGCAAGACTGGGCATGAATTCCAAATAGGCATACGTGCACTCACACTCTGTACAGTCACAGCCCCTGATAATAGAATAACATAGGCAGGGGATGGTATCTTTACAGGCACCCAGAGCATGAGTAGCCCAATCCATTTTCTAGGAATTGATGCTTTTCCTAAGTCTTTCTGGTATTTGGCTCCCGCCACTCACTTGGTCTCTCCAGTTTCTGGCATTCAGACCTCTCATCCTATTCACCAGCTAGCTCAGCCTGAATTTTGTCAGCAGATCACACACAGACTCAAGATAGAGAGCGTACTTATGCAGAAAACAGCTAAAAACAGTTCAGCAAGTATATAGGATGGACTGTGGGGATGGGGCATGGGGCTTACCAGACAAAGGTAGTGACCAGCAGCTTGCTTGTCTGTGGCTGGCTGCTTCTGTCTCTTCCCAACACCCCTCTACACACACACTCAGCCTGTTTTCCAATTTTTGTCCCCCCCAATACTCTTGGATTCACTCCCTTCCTCATCTTCCCTTAAACATCTGACAGTAAATTCTGTACAGTCTCAAAATTCTCTTGCTCAGTCTCAGAACTCATTCCATTACCCGGAGATCCCATAAGTCCTGTACTTCCTCACACAGTGATTCTTCTTAGCTTGCACAGCATTCTGCTTTGGTTGAATCACCTTAGTGGGTTTTGCAATAGCAGCATTTGACTTAATTGTTCACCTTTGTTTGTCAGAGTAGCTGATTCAGGTGGGTTAGCTTGCCCCGTTGGAACACCTGGGATTGCTTTCTGGTCTATTTTGAATAGCTGTTAGCCAGATATCCTTAAGCTACTGTCCTAAATGGTTTTATCAGTTTGGAAGAAATTGAAATAAAAAGTAGTGCTTTTGCATAACTTTCTCCTGGTTTTCTTTAACAGCTCTGGAAGAAAGAAGAAAGAAAGAAGAACTCTTGGCTCGACGTATTGAACTGAAACATGACAGAAAGGCAAGAGCTATGGCCTCACGAACAAAGGATAATTTTTATGGCTATAATGGCATTCCTGTTGAAGACAAGCCTAAAAAGAGGAGGACTTGTGAGAATGTCGTTCAGGCCCCAGAGGCCGAGTATGCAACAGAAGATGAAACTGAGCAGCTCGAATATAGTCAGACTGAATCTGAGCATGAGCAAGAAGAATATGAAGGGAAACCATCCAAAGTTGCAGTTAAACCAAAGGCGCCTCCCAAAAGTGCACCAGCACCTCTGAACTTTGCAGAGCTCTTAAGGCTTGCTGAAAAAAAACAATATGAACCGGTGGAAATAAAAGCAGTGAAAAAGGTAGAAGAGAGACCCAGAACAGCAGAAGAATTGAGAGAGAGGGAGTATTTGGGACGCAAAAACAAAAGAGTAGAAATGCATAAGAAAAGTGAGAAGGAGATTAAGAATACAGGGATATCCAGTTCGTCAAAAAAAGTGACTTCTCAGAAAGAATCTGTAAATGCAAAACTTAACAAAAGCTCAGTAGATAAACATTCCACACCAAAAGGCAGTCTGTCATCTTCTATGAGTGGTACTGATAAGAAATCCAAAGCACCAGCATTGACTGAAAAACACTCACGGTCATCATCTTCCTCCAGATTTGATCAAACGGAAAAAAACTCACAAAATGGTTCCTTAAAAAGCTCTACTGGTGGCAGTCATAGTAAATTACCTGTCAATGGTATTGGAAAGTCTGCCTCAAGCTCTCATGTGCCACCCTCAAAACCAGCAGCCAATGGGGCTCAGAGGCTACCATCTGCTAAAGAATCCAGCCTGAAAAAGTCTGCCCATACAAAATCAGGAAATGCTGCAGTCCTTCAGCATAGAATCAACTCCAATGCAAAACGATCAGGCAGCAGCTTAGGAAAAGGAGGACCTGGACATCCAGCTGGCAGCTCAAGTGCAGGACCTGGGCGATCGAGCAGCAGTTCTGGTGTGGGACCTGGAAGGCCGGGAAGTGGTTTAAGTCCAGGACCTGGGCGACTGGGTAGTGGCTCAGCCGCAGGACCTGGAAGGCCAGGCAGCAGCTCAAGCCCAGGGCCTGGGCGACTGGGCAGTGGCTCAGGCACGGGACCTGGAAGGCTGGCTGGCAGCTCGAGCATGGGACCTGGGCGACCAGGCAGCAGCTCGAGCATGGGACCTGGGCGACCAGGCAGCAGCTTGGGCACTGGACCAGGGAGGCCAGGCATGAGCACAAATGCAGGACCTGGGCGACCAGGCAGCAGCACAGGTACAGGACCAGGAAGGCCAGGAGTCAGCCCGAGCACTGGACCTGGGCGACCAGGCAGCAGCATGGGTACAGGACCAGGAAGGCCAGGAATCGGTCCAAGCACTGGACCTGGGCGACCAGGCAGCAGCTTGGGAACAGGACCGGGAAGGCCAGGAATCAATCCAAGCACAGGAGCCAAGCGACCAAGCAGCAGCTTGGGAGCAGGACCAGGAAGACCAGGCATCAGCCCAAGCGCGGGACCTGGACGCCCAGGCAGCAGCTTGGGTGCAACTGTAAAACCGAAGTGTACGGTTGTATCAGAAACTATTTCTTCTAAAAACCTAGTCACGAGACCTAGCAATGGACAGATGAATGGAATGAGATCTTTTCAAGGGCATAGACCTGTGTTTCATTCGCAAGGTATGAAGTTCTAGAGCAAATAATTTTTTTACTTGGTTATTTCTATTGCATTTTTCATATATGGCTGAGTTGAGGTCACTGAGGGTCTTTGAGCATTATAGATGCAATTAGGAAGACTTGGTCAAAATACCATATTTGCCTTTTAAAGAGTGCATTTACCAGTAGAATGCTTTTTTCTGCTTTGCAACTTTTTATGTATTTTTGCCTATGCTCATATTCCTTGAAATACAGGCCTGGGGTGTGAAGTATTAAGTGAAAGAAAACTAAGCAGGCTACGGTTGGTATTGGTATACAAATGCTGTTAGAAGGAAAAGACTTGAAGGATTCACTTCCTGCATCACTTAATTATGCTTAGTCATTAAAATTTTGTAGTGGCTTAAATAACAGATGCTTAAAGTGGTACCTGAAAATTAAAACCACACAGCAAACTTGTGACTGATAGTTACATGTTTTGGCAGTTTGCTTATCAGTTTGCTAATCAGTAAGCAAGCAGTTCTAAAAATTAGTTTCTGTTCAGAAACAAGCAACATGGACTCTAGCAAATAAGTGCCTAGAAAACCCTGAACAAGAACATAGATCTCTGTCTGGTAGTTTCCTCAGGATGCAGTTGGTGACAGTGATACGTAATCTTCTGTACCACAACTTAGAGGAAGTATTTCCTTTTACTGAGTTTCTGAGAATTGCTAGTTAACTTGAGGCAGAAGTTTTCCACCTTGAAGCCCAGAGCTGTAAAATGGCTGTGCCCAAGGTATAGCAAAGAGAAGTACAGTTTATTGTTATATTAATGTTGTTAATTAATGATTTTTGTTCACCCCCTGTCATTTAGGTCTTGGAAGACCACCTATTAGTTACAAGAGACAAATAGAAGATGATGATGATGATGAATATGACTCTGAAATGGATGACTTCATTGAAGACGAAGGGGAACCCCAAGAAGAAATATCAAAACATATTCGGGAAATATTTGGCTATGACCGGAAAAGGTAAGAAAAATGTCAGTTTTAAGATATTGCAGAACAAGCACCAGAACAACAGAAATGAATATAGTTCAAGAAATAAAAATGTTTTGGAAATAGGTGAAGTGCCTATGAAAGAAACCACCCAAAAATGGTTTTGCGTTGCAGAAATTTAATAAGCATTAAAGCTGCTTCTGTGCAGAACAGGACCTTGAATTTTCACATTGCCTGCCTTGCTTTTCTGGGGAGGAATAAAATTTCATGTAATAGGACATAGTTTGAAAACAACACAGCTTCTTCAGTGTCTCACCTGTGGAATTCCTAGCAACTGTTTCCTATTATTGGATGTTAAAATGCTTTCTATAGCAGTCTGCCATATTTCAGAATTCATCAGATGCAGCTGCCTGAATATGAACAGCTAAATGCAATAGTGTTAGCTGTTCTGTAAGAAGATCTAACTTGATATGACTAGGAACTGCTGGAAAATGAAGGCTCTTATTTGGCTTATTTAAATACTTCCCTCTTGTCTGACAAAGTATAAGAAAGCAAGCATTTTAAAGGCTTTTAGATTCTTTCAAAACACTAAAATCTGTGTATGGCAATGTAGTTTTTTTCTAAGAAGGTATGTGAATTCATATTTCAACTGTATGTTATCATGGGGTTTAGTGTGCTGAAAAGTAATATTTCCTTTCCAGATACAAAGATGAAAGTGATTATGCCTTACGTTATATGGAGAGCAGCTGGAGAGAGCAACAGAAAGAAGAAGCTAGAAGGTATGTGCGGATTTAAACTCAGATAGAAAGTGGGAAGTTTGTTTATTGCCCAAGTCATGGGGCTAAGTTAGAGTGGGTATCTGCTGCTTTTTATAGCAGAGGTAAATAAGCCTTTTTATAACCACTTTTTTATGAGAAGGCTTAGGTAGAGATGAAACTCAGTCAGCCAGTGGTAGGTACAGTAAAGGAATCTTGGATGTTCATTTTCATGCATTGCGAATTTGCTTGTGTAACAAAAAAAAAAATCAAACCAAAACCAACTTACACCCAAAAACCTTTTTAAAAATACTTTAAACTTCAGTTGACATGCTAAACCCTTCCATTTGTCCCAAACATTACAACATTGTGCTAGTTTGAGGACTGGAAGGAGACTTACTTGTTTTTGTCTATATACACATGTCTGTGTATATTTGTATGTCTGTATAAAAAGTACTCTGACAAAGTTCTGTAATCAGTGATTTCAGATATGAAGATTCTATTTTCATACTGGCTTTGGCCTCTAGACCCGCACAATTCTTACGTCACTATTATAAAACCTGGTGTTCATAAACTAATTTTCTTTTTGTTTTTAATGGCTGGTGGAACAAGCTTTGTGAAAGTTATAAGAGGGTTTTATAAAGAATAGAAAATATTGGAATATAGTGAGTTACCAAACTTTTTTGTTGTTCTGAAGTTTTTATATTGTTATTCAGAAGGTGCCTTGAACATTGGAAACTTGCACCTTTTTGAAGTTACAGTCAGTGTCCTTATTCCTCCTTGCTCCTGGGGAAGAGCTACAGCTTTTGCAAAGCTATAGTCTGTTAAATGGAGTTAGAGGAAACAACTGGAATTTTACAGTGATAAAGCTATTGGCCAAATTCTCCATTGAAGACCTAGAGTGAGGTTTTGCAGAGCTAAATACTTGGCTAACAACTGCACATGCCTAGCATAAAGGAAGGGGAGATAAGAAACTTGAGTAAAACTGAGTTTAACTCTTTTCAATGCTCAGCAACTTTTCATTGAGAGGTTGGTTAGAAGCATTTTGACGCTTGAAATAAGGAAATTTTTCTAACCAAGCAAGCCCACTGAAATTACAGTTGTTAAGCTCTAAGTTGAAATTAAAAATGATGCTTCAAGCCAGAGTTTTATCACATAGATCTTTGATGCATTTGTTTCTAGTCTTAATTTGGATGACTGCCGTTTCCTGAATTCCAGATGACTTTGCTATGCTTGTGTAGGCATAAAATCCATTTTAGAGCCTGTACTGGAGCAGTTTAGCCCAGAACAGTTGAATCCTCATTGTCATGTGGTTGAACCTTTTGCATTGAGACGCATGCTACACTGCCTTATGGCGCTTCACAATGAATTGTGGATGTACAAATGCACCCGGCAGGGCTGCACATGAGGCCGTAGCTGCTTGCAAAACAGTAACTTTGCCACACCCATTCCTAGTATCAAACCAGCAAGGCTATCCAGCCCTTATTTTTTGCTGAGATCAGTGACTGCAGCTACTGTGTATCACTCGCAACTTCCTGACTTCTTCTAGGAAGCTGGAGAAATTAGCTAGAACATGCTGTAGTAGCAGAGTCTCTTCCATGAGCCTGCTCACTGGAGTCATGGCAGCTGGATGGACTGAGGGTGAAGCAATGTTGTGTTTGTAGCTGCCAGAATGGTACCTCAAGCCAGGAAGTTGCAATAAATCTTTTCCTTCTCTCCTCTTTGACATACCCATTCTCTCCCTTGCCCAATGCTGAAGGTTTAGGTAGCTCTCAGAAGCCGATGAGTCAGTCCCGCTATGACTTGTATGTAAGAGTTACATTGGCAAGAATTGATGGATGTGTTTCAGCAGCTTCTTTTTGGAAAAAAATGACCTTTTGTATTAATTTTTTTTTCATAGTCTTGATTTTTTTTTAAAACAAAAGTTTTAAATTTTTCCCTCAAAAGATTTGATTCTAATTTAATGATAAAAAACTTGATTTCTTTTCTTAAAGCTGTGTTCTTGCTACAATTAAAGAAAATTCTATGATTGTTGAAGTGATCTAAAAATTTTTGTTCAAATCAGCTGTAATAATTTTAGGATTGCTTTTCCTGGGGGTGGGGTAGAAGCCAAATTTCATGTTTCTTGAGTAGCAGTGTGTAAAGGATTTCATCTTATTTGGCAGTTTGAGACTCGGTGTTCAGGAGGACTTGGAAGAATTGAGACGGGAAGAAGAAGAATTAAAACGCAAGAGACAGTCTAAGAAGCTGAGGACACGTTAACTGACTTATGGTGTTGACTTTGTTCATGTTTCTGCTACCCTCTGCCTCCATACATCTCTTACTCTACTTCAGTTTCCATTTGCTTGTTAGAGGGCAAAAGAATATTTAAAGCGATTAAAGTACTGAAAAGCAAGGCTTTAGTTTGACCTAAATAAGATATTTATTTTTAATACTTGCCAGGGTTGGTTTTTTATGAAGAAATTTAATGCACTAATGCGTATTAAGTGGAATAAAATTAATAGCTGTTTCCATTGATTAAACCAGTTCAAGATGCCAGCAGAAATATTGACTAGCTATGCACTGACTCGGAACTGTGTGGGCCCATATACCAGTGAACCAATTTCACGTTCACTTGAAAGAAAGGAATAGCATTCTTGTTCCCTGATTTCTTGAGACCTGGAGAAATTGCTTTATATTCTACTCTGTCTCCCAACTTGAGCCTCAAAGTATTGAAATGTCACTTTCTGTACAGAAGCAGCTTGGGTGTAAATTCAGCCGTTGCCACAGATGTTCAAAGCAATAAAGTGCTGCATATTTTCTGATTTGAGGACCCATAAAAATAATTTGAACCTCTTTATTTCTAAACAGGAAAGTGCATGTCATTTGCAAATTGTACAGTTGTAGGTATGGCCAAAAGATCATGTTGGCTTTTGCTGTGTCTGGAATTCCAATGCCAATCTAATTCAGTATGATAAATACACACCCTGAAAACAGGAATTTCTAGTGTTTGTATGTAACTTGTGCTTTTGGGCTCAAGTGTGTGCTTGGGAATTCTTTTCCTGCCCTATAAATCTTCACATTTGTTTAACAGCTTCTGCTGCTTTTACAAATTGTGTATGGTGCACATGTTTTTTCTTGCATTAAACATCCGATGTGTTAAATGATTCAAAATGTGAAGCAGTCGTTTATCTAATTAGGTTTACTATTTAGAAAGCACGTCAGCATTAAATTTTGTTAGAATGTATTTGCAGCTCTTCAATATTAACAACTTCATGTTAGCTAGTTAATACTTGTGATTAATTTCATCAAACCAAAAATCTAAAATGTGATGTACAGCAGGGGAGTTGGTTCAGTTACTTACCTTAATGCCCATATTTGCACATTATTTCTAACTATGCACTTAAAGACTGTTTCTTTCAGTAACTGAATTTGTTTACAATCAGCACAGGGCTCATGTAAGTCTACAGGAGTTGTACTGAGAGTCTGAAGCTCAAATCTGGTGTTGCATCTACTTTGATTTCCCCAGGTTGCCCTTCAAAGCTCACCAGTATCGCTGCTCAGCTTTGCCTCAAGCTCCAGGACTCCACTGATAGTACCTCTGGCTTCAGATGCTAAGGCTGTTATGTTTTAATGCCAGAAGTACTTGGAAAAGTACAAAAAGGGCTTTGGGTGTTTGTTGGGCAGAAAAAGAAAAAAGTAAAGGAATAAAAAGGAAAAATTACCTTGTAGAAAAATGACAGAGGAACCTTTCCTATCAGGGGCCTATTCTTAAGAGTGCTGCTTCTAGGAAGCAGTTCAGATAGCAACCTGTAAGGAACAATCTTAGAAGCTGCTGAAGTTTAAACATCTGACTCTTAATGTAAGAAAAAACAGATTTGCCTTTTCAAGGTGTTTGCTGTCAATGGTGTAGCATTTCACTGCCTCAGTAAAACAGACATGAGTAAGCTATTGGGATAGAGTCTATAAACTAATTCAGTATTAGCTGACAGGGAGCCCGCATGAAGATACCATCATTGCTCCTCTGTATTTTTAACTTTCTATAACTAACAAAAACTGTTTCTCATTGTATGCACTTGATCATGCGAGATAGCGTAACCTCACTGCTTGTCTAGAAGTGTGTTGTATCCATTCTGCTTCATTGGGACCATCTAAAATTTTCTGTTGTAGTTCCTAGCGTTATCCATTCAAGATGATGAACACTGGGACCATGATCAAGTTACTGGGTTTTTTACCTTTTAATTCTTTTCAGCTGGAGAAAGGCTCTAGGTGTGTCAATCCAGACAGCTATATTTATATATCAGCTGTGAGCAACTTCCTGCCTGGTTGGAGGTGGGGGGGGACAAACAAACAAACAAAAAACCCCTCAAAATCAGTTCAGTTGGGAATTAAATCTGCATTTCAGATAAATATAGGTTAAATAAAACCTGATTAGTTCACCACTTTCTGGTTATTTATCCATGCAAGATCAGTTCAATTTCTTAATCTGTAAAGCACTTTGTCATTTGTCTTCTAGACGGTGACTGGAATGTACTCTGCTAGCCTCCCTAAGACACTGTGTAACTGTTTCTTCACACAGTGATCATTGCTTAAATTTTTGCTCTTTCATATGGATAACTATTCAAGGATGCATTTGTAATTTTACAGTCAAGAAGTACTTTCTCATAATTGGCATGGAATGCTAATGGTTTTCAAATTTTGTACAAATGTTTGGGTTTTAATGTGTTTGCATTTGCTGCATATTTGTAAGTGGGCTAGGAAGAAACTAAATTTTGGGGTTTTTAATTCCTGACCTTGTATCCAAAACCATGTTTACTGTTTGCCAGATTAATAGTATTAATCTAACGAGAGTATTTCAGTACTTGTCCAAAGTGCATCTGAATTTGAGGTCAAGAAAAACTGGAAGAATGCTTATATTGGTTTATGAGGATCTGACATTAAGCTAAGGATTTAATTGTATTTAATGAAATTCTGGTTTGGTATTTAGATTTTTAAATCACTGTTTGACAATGTGCCTTTTTTACTAAATTGTGTCAAAAAAAAAAAAAAGAATGTAGGAGTATAAAAAGGTTGGTCGGTTTCTGCTCTCTCAGATTCTATATCCTTAAACTTGATAGTGTGAAATGACATACTTTTCATAAAACCCTTCCAGGTCTGGCTTTGCACAATTACAGTAGCTACTTCTTTACTGCTAATGCTAAATCAAATGAAGGGCACTTTCTATTGATGACTAATTTTTGAAAATGTCTTGTATTTACACTTGAGCTGTATTTCACTTTACAACGATGTCTTTTGGAGGCCAGGGTTTTGCATATCACAGGAAGCCTTAGTGTGCAACTCTGTGCTGTGCTTTAAAATAAAAATCTTTCAAGTAGTATATGAGATCTCTATGAAAATCTGGATTTATTTTTGTGTAAAGCCCAAAATATTGTCCAGGAAAACTAATTTTCTATTTTTTTTGCATTTTGTAACATAATCTAGTAGCTGATGCATATTTCTAGATATAGCATATTTCTGGAGACCAAAACATGTCAGAAAGAAAATAAATATATGGAGAGACTGGTGTTTAAATTGTGATGAATGTACTTCTATTTATTTTGGTGAGTGGGTGTGATGCAATATTAAAGTGTTAGTGTGTAAATAAGGGTGCTTATAGTTTTAGCCAATTTTTTTTTTTCTCTGGGGATATCATTTGTGCACAATGTCTTTTTACACGATGTGACAAATCAGGTTAAAAACTCGTACATAGCTTAACTGTTTTCTGGTGCTGTCAAGAAAGTGTATACTTTTGCACACACCAAATGCATATAAGTTTTGCAGAGTATGTATACAATAAATCACAGGCATTAAACATCTTACTGCTATTTCTCATTGGTTTACTTTATGGAAGATTTTTCAGAATTCTTTTCTGCTGGTTGCCTCTGAGCTGTCACATACAACAGCATTAGGCTGCACCTTCTCCAAGAGTTGTTCCCTTGTTCTCATGCAGCCAGCAAAAATGTATGAAGAATTAGTGGAGTCACTTCAGCATTCAGAAAAGATCTGAAAATCATTGGCATCTCCTGCAGTTTAGGCTTGTGATGTAACATATATTTGGAGGTACATGCATTTTAGAATGATAATATACACAGGCGTGCCAGTTGCCTTTAATATCTTCCACTTGGAGTGTGGTGTTTCATCCTGCAATTTCATAAGCAGCATCTTTCTCTGATTCTCTTCTTCCTGTGTAAATAATCTGGACCTCCTCGATCGTGCTCTCCTATGGAACGGTTTACTGCTTCGACAGGTGGAGGTAAATACCAGTGCCCGTTCTGATCAGCTAGCGCTGCGACCCACTTCCAAACAGATAAATGAATACACATCAAAGCGAGCCCATCTGCCTTTCCTTTGAAACAGCAACACTTGCATGCTCTTGTGCTGAAGAAAAAAAAAAATTTAATCATATTTCAAATTAACATTTAATCAGTGTCCTATGAGCACCTTGTTTTGAAGGTATGAAATCTTACCTTGTTTGGAATTGCCTTGTATGGAATTCCCTTGAGATTTTTAATGTATGTTAGTAGCTGTAATCGGTCATTATTGGTCATTATTTCAAAGCAAATATATTCTGTTCAGGTGGAGGGTGAATCTATGTTCTGTTGTTATCTTAATCCAGCCCATAAAGCTGTACTTCTCTGGAAGCAGTCAAATTATTCTACTTAGGTTTGGAAAAAAAAATAATTACAGGTTTCCCTCCGTTGAGGGCAGTTTTTAGTTGTAATTTACTTGAAATAACATTTTAGTTCCACAGGACAGAACTGCAGTTTAGTCACCTGTGGTGGTGCTTTCCCCTCCCCGACCTTTTTTCTCTTTTACCGCTTTATGGCCTCAGGAACCTCCTGCCAGACCGCGGCCTTTGTGTAGTGAGCTGCTCAGTCAGGCGCCCCTGCGTTGTACCAGAAACTCCTACCTGGCTGAGGCGGGGAGCGAGAGCAATCTGGTGTCCCCCGACAGCCTTGAAACATAGCTTCCCTGGATCGTAATCGAGTGGAGCGGTACCATCGTTACTGGAATTCCAGTAATTACCGACCCGGATTGTGGCTCAGATGGAAATTTACTGATGACTAAACCCAATCATCTCATGACCCTATAAAACAGCAATCCTAAGGGAGGCCCTCTGAGCTCTCCTGGACTGCAGCAGCCTGCAACCAGCATCTCCCTCTGAGCGGGACGCCTCTCGGAGCTGACAAACTCTTAAAGTTTGCTAAA
>VZTL01004441.1:0-23477 GCA_013400535.1 Scopus umbretta
ATCCGAGTACAAAAAAGTTTGATGAGCACTCTGTTATTTGCCCACTTTGTAGTTATTAGCTGCTCTGTCATTGTTTTGAATCTCACTGAAGTTGAGACAGAGAAGCTTCAGCAAAGTAAACTTTTAAAAATTAAAGCCAAGGTCAGGCTCCAGGGTTAGCAACACTAGAAGACTGCAATTTAAGATACGTCCAATTATGCAAAATCATGTGTTGAGTTACAGCCTCGAGTCTCCATTGGGATATGTGAGGTTGCCTACGTAAAAATATCAGAGGAATTTCAGGAGGGCTTTTCTTTTGTTTCTCCCTTAATCTTGACAGAGAATAATACAATTCTGGCAGTACTTGTCATTTTTAGATCAGTAACTCAAAAGGAAAACTCTTATTCCAGGACTGTGTAGCAGGCACATCACTTTGGTGAAAGCAGCAGACCCAGCAGGAGACTTTGGAGGCATTTGGCACCTTGTTGCGTTTTATTGGTTTGCGCAGGTAGAACATTCAGGCAACACCTCTGAATCTAGAAATAAATCAGTTGAGGGACAGCAGGTGACCGACTAAGGCAGAGCAGATTTTACTGGTTTTATTCTTAACAGTTAAACCAAACGCCATCGCATCTGTTGTTTTGGTTTTTTTTCTCCCCCCAATATCTTAGCTTTTCCTTATCCTCAGTTTATCTTTTCCTTGAGATAATTGAAAGCACAAGCACTCAGTAGTGCCAAACGGTGGCTCCCAGAAAGGCTGGAATGGAGAGGTCAGACTTAGTTTACTTGGACAATTTGTGTGGAAGTTAGGATAATTAATTTGCCAAAAAAATCTACTTTACTTCTCTTTTCTGGGTGAAAGGAAAACATCATGTGCTATGCTTTTAAAGTGCTTATCCCCAAGCTGAAACACTCTAGTCTTCCTACTTCAGAAAACATCAAAACTTACCGCCATTACATTTTATCAGCTTCTGTGTGAATCTGAGGTATATGGTTTCATAATTTTGATCATTTGTATGAAAGCATTCTTAATAAGAGAAACAGATTATGTTCAATAAAAACAGAAACACAGTTCTGAATATGTTTAAACAAGTTTTTGCATTGATAAACAAAACTACTGGGGTTTTTTTTCAACCATGTAGACAAAAAAAGTCATCAGTACTTACTAAAGAATTTGTACGGTGCTCAGGGCAAGTTACAGCTGGATCCTCTTACAAACCTCAATCTTTTCTAATAAATGACTCATAAAACTATTGTAGCTGTGAAGCCTTTCAGAAAATTTATATAATTAAAAGGGATTTTCACCATTTGAACAAATGTTAAGTTATTGTAAATATCTTCTTGTAATAACAGGAAAAAACCCATGTGTTGGTTTTGCAAAGCATTTCTCTTTCAAGCAGCCCAGAAGTTGAGTTTCTAAACTGACAAATTTACTGCCATAATTGTTCAAATGTTTTTGACAGTGACGCTTCCTACTAGGCAGGGCTAAGGCACCTGGAAGGAGAGTCTTGTGCGTCTCTCTGTGTAATTAGCCAAGTACGTGGAATTTGCTGTCCAATTAAATATGTAACAGTTCTACTGAGCCAGAGCCTTTCATTTTCTTATGCGAGGAAAGTGGATGCACTTGTAAATACTACTCAAATTCCACTGAGTCATTGACAAAGGAAGTAAATTCTAAACCCTAACTACTTCTGTCACCCTCCGGGATCTGCTCTCATCCTTTGATGTTGTTTAGCCCCCAAGACATCTCTTCTGCCTTCCACAGCTTGCAGGTGAAATCCTGTTTTAAGCTCTTTCTCACATCAGTAGCTTTTCCTCCCCCTCCACAATCTGCCACATCGAAAGCACTTACCTCTACTACCTGCTCAGCAGTCAGCATCCATGTGGAGTCAGTCAGGAGACCGTCTGGTGAGGCAATTAGGAAAGCCCACCACTAAGAAAAAGTTGAATTTAAACATCTATCTTCTTCATGTCCAAGCTAGAAGAAACAGTCTGTGCAATAAGGCCATTAGCAAGTCTAACCAAGAAAGCTGAATTATTTCTTCCCAACCAAAGCACTAGCAGGAAAGAAATTCCCAGTCATTTTTTTAAAATATCTAATGACTCATTGGGATGGGATGTCTCATTTCACCAAGTGATATAGGGACATTTTTACCATAGAATAACTCAGGCTGGAAGGGGCCTCAGATTGGATCATCAAGTCCAGTTTCCTATATCTTCGGGCAACATCACCTTTCCAGGGAATTTGTGGTAATTAAACAGTTTCTTGACAGGACTGTAACCAACTCCATGTTTTTGTATGTCGAAATGCAGAATTGAACTAGGTAACATCTTTTAAGGTGTAAAAACAAACAAAAAAAAGACCCGTAGCAATCCATTATTCTTCTATGTTGTCCTATTTACGTTAACAGGTAATGAGTAGTAGGTGTGGGATTAGGTCATCTTCTAGTCAGCTGAAAGGTCTGATAATAATGAATTCAAACTGACATTGCAAAACTCCCCAGAGTTGTGTAAAGGTAAGTATTGTCTCTATGCTGACATTGAAAGTGAGTACTACTTCCAGGAATCCAAGAGAAACACTTTATTCAAGCTCATATAGACTATAGTGAAAGGTGATATTAAAATTTATGTTTTTATTCTGATAAAACCAATAGTATTCAAGCTATAGGAGTGGCAAATTATTATTGAAGCCATAAGAAGAACCACAAGGCTTTTTAAAAATTATTACATTACTATATGATTATATGTTCTCCAAGTGTCATGTTAGAAAGCACCAGCTTGTAAAAAGGATAAAACTGTATCTAAATATAATGTCAAATAAAGTTCCCATTGACAATGAGGGAGAAAAGATTAAAAATCACTTAGGACCTATAAGCAGATTTAGATGTAGAATAAAACACGGAATATTCAGTCTATTGGTTTATCTACTGATACCAGAGAGGTAAAAATTATAACAGTCTAGAATACCATAAAATACTTGGCAAAGAATTTAAAACGTTGTGATGTTACCATTAAATGTGTATTTACCCAAAAGCCAGAGGAGGTAAAGGGAGTTGGGCTGACAGAACTGAGATAACATCTATTTGGATATAAGTGAATAAGTAATTTCAGGAACCAAGTTGGACAATCCTATTCCTGGTATCCAATAAATTCTAGATATAATGTAAGTCAAGCAATGCATTCCTTAAACTGGAAAAAATCATACTCATATAAAATTTATAGCAAAATAATATTACTGAACTTTCATGAACCAAACCCCAAATTTGATGTACCAAATAATAACAAAATCTGTACAGCATAATGAAGGTATGACAGCCAGTGAGATTAAGGAGGTAAAAATGGAAATTACTGCAACTGGAGTGGAAGCAAAATCAAGAGCTTAGCACACTGGGAGGATCAAGGTTTCTCTAGCCCAATCTTCCAGTAAGAATGGTAACGTGCTATTAGAAGCTTGCAAGAAACCATATAAAGGCCAAGCAAGCAGTTCAAAGACAATATATCTTTTCTTATTCTGTACAGCTTTCAAGTCAGCATTAGTAGAAAGCACCTTTTTCTATGCATGGTCACCACTTCAAGAACCAACCTGCTTCATGACAGTATACTGAGACCTCCAAGAGTCAGCAAAGGCAAATTAAAGTTTAATACAGATAGGGTTGAAGTATAGATAAAAGTAAATTGATCTATTCAGTGAGTACAGAGGGTGAAAACACATGGATTTTTTTTTTTTTTAATGGAGTGAACAGATCCAAGGAAAGGTAAACCTTTTACAAACAGATGTTTCGATTGTGGTAGCCATAAGGGAAAGCTTATCCAAGATGAGCCAATGTGTGTTTGGTTTTTTTTTAAAAGGAAAATTCTATGAAATTAATCTTTTTTACCTAAAGGTCAACAAATACCTACCATAAGATTAGACCAAAGCTACAAGCCGCAGGGGAAAAAAATGTTTCGGTAAGCAAAGTTAAGTTGATTTAAACCAAAATAGTAAAAAAGCAATTTAAATAATATTAATAAGCAAACAAAACACCTTTAAGGCTGCTACAACTTTGTATTAAGTTTGCTAATATGTATGATAGAACATTTCTAGTATATATTATTTAACCACTTGTATAGATGATTTTATATTTGCACTTATTATGGGTTGGATAATGATTGTATCCTCATTTGTGTAGAAATTATAATTCCAATGGATAAAAAAATCTAGGAATTAATCTTGTTGATGCTACTGAAATAAATTACCCTAAGTAGGCTAGATATATAAGAAAACAATATAAATTCATCTAAATTCAATTATTAAACCAAAAGAATATTGTATTTAATTGAATTATTAAATTGAATCAATCTGCTTACATTCATCCTTATCCTTCATGATTTTCAAGATGATAGATCTCTTCCTCTTACACTGTATTGTTATGCACAGACAGAAAGAAGACAATAATATCTCTTCCTTTTTTCAATTCCTGTTTGATTTTTCTTCAGCTATGGATGAACTAATTACTAATCAAAACTAGTGGAATAAACTGAGGGAAAAAAGTATTCTTACACAATAGAAGAGGACTGTGTTCTCAAAACCTGGGTTAAGACTTCAGCAAACTGCTACAGATATTTAGCCAGGACTTCAGCTACCTCAGTAACTTGACTGTCTTCAAAATTTAGAGAAAATGCATATTTCTATATTTAAACTAAACAGATTATAGTAAGATTAGAAATAACAAAAGTCACTGTGAATTTATTGAAATGCAATTATTTTTCAAAGATTTTTCAAAATCTAACTTTTTAAAATTGTTTCTGTTAATCACACCCATTTATACTGGATAAGTGGAAAACAGAACAAAGAATATGGAACTTAAAACACCTAGTCCAACTGCTTGAGACTTCTTGTTGGAGTCCAGCCCCTGCTGAAGCTGGAACCAGAAGAGCACAATGGAAGCTAAATGGGGAGAGCTATAAACCAAGCATGAGAAGGGCATGAACTGTGCTCTGATTTCCATGGAAACAAAATCATTATTTTCTTAATACTGAATGAAAATAAGCAAAAAGCATTTTGTCTTTGTTTAAAAGAGTGGAATTCAGCCACAGTACTGGTGGTCATAAAACAGAAATTCTTCTTAATCCTCACATTTTATCATGCATTTATCATTATTTAACCCCTCCAAACTCCCATAAAGTAAACTGATACAGGCTTAGGCTGTAATTTACGTTTGAAATCCCAAGTCACCAGATTGAAGCAAAACTTGCGGTCCAGAGAGGCACAATATTTTCACACAAAGAAAACAAAACAAAAAGAAAATAACAAATCTCCTTTTGAAATAGACTTTGTTATTTGGGTTTGCTGGACTTATGGTTTTTTCTAAGGGAGACTTAGGGTACTTAATGTACAATAATTAAAAAACTGAGGATTTATTGTGATGCTTCAAGATATCATAAAGGCTTATGCAAACCAGAGTTCAAATTACAATTGGTCGAGTTCCTTGGTGCTGTTTAAGCTAGAAAGAACTCATAAGTTTTACAGTTTAGGATTTTATGAATCATATTATCCCAAACGGGTCAATCTGAAAATCACCATAGTAAGATCTTGTTGTATTTGGCTGGGATCTGCAATTGTTAGGAGTCAGTCCAAAATTCAGTGAAGTCCTGGATTTTCATCAAGTCAATATGGATTAATACAGATGAGATCTGTCACACTGCAGCTAACAATGACCTCTTTACATGTATGTGCATTCCCTTTCTAAATTTGATTACCAAGATATCTGTTTCTTAAGCTCTACTAAGCACTTTTCTTGGGAAAAATACCTTGCCTGTCAATTTTCCAACCAGTGGTTATAAGTAGTCATGGTAAATCCTGCAAACTATAGTGGGACTAATCCTGGGAGAGAAAGACCTATGCAAGTATCAAGAGCACAGGTATCCAATTTTTCCAAAGAAATGCAAGTATGTTTAAGTATTTAAATCATACATGAATTTTGAAAAAGATGCACCAGTAAGTCTGCGGCGTTTCTTTGCATTCCTTTTCCTGAGAAACTATTGGGCTAATCTCCACCCGAATTTATCATCACATACAAAATTGCTGCAGTTAAGAAAATTGTGGTTTCATGTATAAAGGGGTGAATTGTTCTTCTGAAAGCAAGGTATTATAGGGTTTGACAGTTGTTATATTAGGTTTGATGAACTGTGAATGTTCTACAATGTTGTCCTGTACCTAGTGGGCTCGCAGTGTTGAT
This sequence comes from Scopus umbretta, assembly GCA_013400535.1. NCBI lineage: Eukaryota > Metazoa > Chordata > Aves > Pelecaniformes > Scopidae > Scopus > Scopus umbretta. The sequence goes on from VZTL01004441.1 coordinate 6,198, forward strand.
ACATCTCTGAATGAGTCTTGTAAACGGTGGTCCCATGAGTACACTCCAATTTTGGAACCTTTGTTACAGCAAATGGAATAAAGGTTTTGGTAATCAAGTAACGTATATGCTCGCTGTAGCATGTAAATTACACCACTTCTGTTTTTCTAGATTGACTTTAGAAATATTTGATTGGCACCACACACTGTGTATCCAGTTATAGAGTTTTCTTACATTCGCTGGCATATGTGGAAAAGTTTTTTGCAATACACTGCAGATTAGTCATTGATGCAGGTGAATCTAAGGACAGTATTGAGGTATTCAAGCTGGAATTATGATTCACTGGGCCAAAATAATGCATACACTCCACTGAGCTGGACTCTCGTCTGTAATTAAGATGCTTATGTAGTTCCTTTTAAAAATTGAATTGATACTGTCCTTTTTTTTATTGGCCTTTATTTTATTTTAATTTAATGAAGGAAAGATTAGATATTAGATATTATTTAGATTGGATATTAGGAAAAATTTCTTTACTGAAAGAGTGGTGAGACATTGGAACCGGCTGCCCCGGGAGGTGGTGGAGTCCCCATCCCTGGAGGGGTTCAAAAAACGTGTAGATGTGGCACTTCGGGACATGGTTTAGTGGACATGCTGTTGTTGGGTTGACGGTTGGACTAGATGATCTCAGAGGTCTTTTCCAACCTTAATGATTCTATGAATCTGTGATTCTATGAAAGGTGAGATGAGAGCATGATGAAGAGCACATTAGAGGGCTTGGCCAAGCTGTAAGCTATTCAGGTTCTCTGTCCTCTTCTGCATGAATGTATTAGGTTCCAAGCCACCTGCTTTCCAGGAAGATGCTTTGGCCGCTGGCTGTCATAGCCTCGGGCACAAGGACACTCCACTTCTGCAGCAAAGGCTTTGCCAGCATTGCAGAAAGCACACAAAGTATGCGGCTAGGAAAGGAAGGAGGCAGAATCTCGCTTCTCTAATTCAGTAATGATAGTATTTGGTTCCTTAAAGATACAAGGCCTGTTGATGAATGTTCAGTGTTACAGGCAATGCCACTCATGTTTAGGCATGATATTAGAGCTAGGCACTGAACCCTCAGGGGATGACGGTGGTGCTGGGCTGTAAACATTGAGGAAGTTTTACTGGTGAAAATGTGGGTGCATATGTGACTTGAGGAGTCATACTTCTGTACCTGAGTGCTTACATTTTATTCTTGTCTTGCTTTTTGTGCTTATGTCCTTTGACAAGTGATGGCTTTGGTGGTTTGCCACAAATCACGCAGAAATGTGTAATGGAGAAGGACTCTGAATCAAAGCCACCCATCTTTCAGGCTAGTGATATAATCAGCAAATCATCCTCTGGCCCTGCTGTTCTGTTCTGGATGATCACTATGAGGAGGATCAGGTTTGTTCGTAAGTTATCCTCTCCATGGCAGATCCTAGGGGCTCCACAATGGAGAAGTCTAAAATGCTTAATTAGGACCTGCTGGTGTGACCAAACAGCTATTTACAAATATCTGCGGTAAAAACCCGCAAACCCAACAGAGCAGAGAAGCCTGCAGCGACACTGCCACCATCTTGGAGTGGTTATATTCAAGCACACTAGGAGAAGTAAAAAAAAAATAAAAATCACAATGGAAACATGCTCCACGATCTTAGTCACCTGCCTCAAGAGTCGTACTCTCCCCATACGACAGGGCCTTCAATTACGTGTCACATGCTTTTCCTTTTCCTGCAAAATCTCTTCTTCATTCATCCGTCAGTCAGAACGACTGCGGGCACTGTGCTTCCACGTCAGCTGCTGAGGCATTAGGGCCAGTTTGTCTCACTTGGATGTTGTAAAATAATTAGTTAACAAGCATGAAACATATCAGATGTAAGACAGTTGAGGGCCTATAAAAGTCTCTGAGAAATGAGTCTTTAAAGCTTGTCTCCTCTCGTTAATTGAGAGGGGGCAGGGAGAGAGCAAGAGGTATAATTTCAGCTCTTAACATGAGCACAGTACATCCTGTGGAAAAAATTAGATGTGAATAATAAGGCAAGCCTAATTCTGTTATTTCCCCGCTTTGGAGCATTTGACTTATAAATTTATATTCCTAACATTTCTTAATCTATAGTTTGATATAATTTTAACATAAGCCTATTTTCTGCTGGCACTGGGAGAAGTTATGAACTCACTCTAATGCAGGTGAATAAGCTTACCCCTTCGGAGAGTCACCCGAGAGTAAGCAACCTTATTAATGAATTTAAGAGTAATGATACTGTTCATCGGTGTTCCAACAGGCAACGAGGTGTCAGCAAGGTTGGGAATCTCATGATGTATGCTCTGGAACAGCCTGTTCTTACGGTTGTAAGAGGCGTGAGCTGGCAGGCATATATTCGCCTCCAGGGCTTTCTGCCGGAGCGCTGGGCTTTGTCGGGTTCTCCTCAAACCTCTGGGTGCTGCTCCTGGGAGACTTCCCTGCATGGGGCGAAGGTGCAGCACCCAGTCATGCTCTGCTGCATTCCAGGAGTGCTGCCCAAGCCCAAAATAGAAACTCCTAACAACTGAAGGTGAGAACTTTGTTTTGTAAATCAAAGGAAAGTGTTAGTTACTAAGCTGGGGGAGGCCACAGAAAAAATAGTTATGTAGCAGTAGGCCTATCCTGGAGCATAAAAAAAAATATACATACAGTTCATAAGGACTGTGCATTATAAATTTGCATGTTTTAGATCAAATTCTGTTCTTAACATCAAGAACTTCTGTGCAAGCCCAAGCAACACTGACAAAAGCAGTATTGCTCTGTAGTTCCTCTGATTGCAGGGGTCATAATTTGCCCTCAATTACCTTTAGCTAAACATGATCTAAACTAAATCCTTGGAGTTGACCCTCCTTAGATTTGGAAAAAGTTCAGATGAGCTCTGACTTTAAATGTGCACACAGCTCCCATCTCACCCTTTAACTGCAGTAAACGTACCTTTTGAGTTTACCTGTGCATTTGCAGTCGGAGAACTTCAGAAGATAAAAAGTTAATATGATATAAATTTAGGGCCAACATGCTTGCACTGTGAAGGCAGGTTAATCAGCCTCTTAACATCCTGTATTTCCCCTGGCAAGTAATGACATTATGCTTCAATCACATCAACCTTTTTTTGACACTGCCCTCAAGAAAGATTTGGAAAAGATAAAACATTTCCCGTAACATTTTTTCCCCCCCTGACTTGCATCAGCTATATATGATTTATCTTTTAATGTGTTAAGGCCAGCTCAGTACTCCCTGCCCAAGATAATCTCTCATTGACTCCACCAGGAGATTTTCTCATGGCAAGAACATTAAACAGAACACCAATTTTATTTTATTTTTAATGTGCTTCTGACAAATTTTTTAATTTTGTATCTCTTTTTTAGTTTTAATTTCTGTCTGAGTGATGCAGTAGAGATAATTTATTGGGATATAGTTTCTACACTGTTGTTTCAGCCCTACCTTAACACCTGCCATAGATGATAAATAGATAGCCTTGCTACTGGCGTGAATTATGGAAGCGCAAGTATTGCATTAGTCTTTCTAAAACATTGTCAGCCAGAAATTACTTAATGGTACCCAAAGTTAATAGGACGTTAACAGTATAATTATAGCCAGTTAAGGAACGTACAGTTGAATGTAGGGCAGGTGTTTGCATCACAGACGTGCCAAATGCACTACTGTATCAAGACAAGTGATTCTTCCTCCTATGCTTTGCTTCTAACTTCATTTATTATGGTGGTCTTTGTGCATAGGCACTGATTTGAGTAATTTTGGGGTGGCAGGATTGCTGTTATCAAAGATTTTTTCTTCATTCACATTGGTACTCACAATGTTTCCTGCTAACTTCAAATATTCATCCTTTCTTGCTACAAAGACACTTCTATAGTGACTTGGTTTAAGAAATTGAAAGCCTACATAAACCTTGCCTTAGTATTGTGGACTGTAGAAGGTAAAAAGTTATTAACTTCTTTTCTTTTTGTACTGTGGAAGCAGTCCTAAATTTTATCACGTATTTGCTGACTTTAAATTCCACTCTTGAAAGTGCTTGTATTCACGATTACCTTTAGTAACAAAAAAGAACATATGAAATCAGTGCTGCTGTTTTTGCTATTAAAGTCAAACATGTTTGGAAAATGATGTCCTGAATTAGGATGCTATAGAGAAATTAGATTTTCATTGGTAATGTTCTTTTATTTTACTCATCAAGGTAGTTATCATAATGAAATGCTTTAATGGGAAAATATTTTTTGTTTACTTCTTGAGAAGAAGTTTTGGTATTTTTGTATGACTTCTGCGTGAGTTTCATTACAAAATGACATGATCAATTTAAAACAGTTCCCCTAATGATTTTATGAGGCTTTTGAACCTTTTTCCTCATTAGGTGTTGTTACTGACATGTAACTAATTGCAAGATTAAAAGATTTGCTTATGGTACGTGTTGTGAAGCACAGGGACCTTGTCCTCTTCGATTGTTCGCCAAGATGCTTAGAATCTGCATCTCCCAACTTACACCAGTTCTGATGTGAACTTTGCCACCCAGTGATATTTAATATGAGGAATGGAGGAAGGTGGGGGCATGTTTTGCTATGGGCTAGACACAACCAGGAAAGTGTGCCATTGAAGGTGGCAAAGTATTAGCGAAGGGACACGAAGAAACTATGTCTTTGCTGCCTTCCTCAGTTTCCTCTGATGTCCTTGACTAGAAAGAGTTGGGGGCAGCAGGGTAACACATGCAGAGGTCATGACATTTCTGTTTGCCTTGGGGGGGCCAGTCATGGTGATTAGACCTGGTTTTCAGCTGTAATCAGCTGTAACCCTAAGAAAATGCAATGTTGTCTTCATCCTTGTCTGGTTTTGGTATGTAAGATCCATTATGGAGATCCATACAGGGCTGGAGGGTGTATCATCACTGTTTTGCAGTTACTGTGCTTCATGATATGATGGAAATGAAGTCACTTGACAGTCCTGTTGCTTAATTACTTGCAAAGCTGCAGAGGATGTTTCAGGCTAGACTTTCACTCCTGCTTTCATAAATGAAATTAAGATGTCTCAAACAAAAAAAAAACCTTGAATTCCAGTGCCACAGCTGAGTCTGAATCTCCATCCAGGCTGACCAGGCTGCAAAGCCCTACTGTGGAACTGATCCAGCAGCATGGCTCCGAAGCATATGCCAGGTAACTCTGCACAAAGTCCAGACTCTCACTCAGATCCATCTGCTCTGTTTGTGTGTTATCTCTACTTTGACTATCCCAGCTCCCGCTTTCCTAGTAGCAGAAATGGTTGCCCTACCTTGGAAACTATGGCTCCAGATGTGACTTCTGAAGAACAGCTAGGAAAAGCAAAGTAGACCAATCATTTGGGATCCCTGCCCATCTTGCAGGAACCATTGTCTGCCACAGTATCAGACCTTAATTATAGTAATAGAAATACAGTAATGCAGCAAGAAGAGATCAATATCTACTAGCTTCAGGTTCAAAAAAATCATTTTGTCCCTGAGATGATGGGTTTCCAGGGATCCTCAGGCAAGAGTGTGTTTTTCCACAGTTTGGTACCCTCATGTGTGAGGCTCATCTACAAAGCAGTCATACGTCTGCCCTGCTCAGTGACAGTTTCTTCACATCCACTCTAAATATACTGAAGTGTTACGAACACAGCCAATGCAAAGTGGCAGAAGGTATTAAAATGATGCTTAAAATTGCTGCCACTGTGTTTAGTTCATTCACAGTCGTTCCCATGAAGGAGGTGGTTTCTAGAAACATTTATTTTCTGTGCTTGCACTCATTGCAATGCAGACTGAATGCCTCTGCATAAACAATTAATCTGACTTCTTTGCATCAGGCACCCTTTTGATAAATACTGCTGTTGCATCTTGTTTACACAGGGTGAAGACCTATCACTTAAAAACATTTACTTGACATATTTACATATAATTCTGCATTCTCTCAAGACCTGTTGGCAGCATTAAGTTATTCTACAATGTCAGCTGTTACAAGGTTGTGAGTTTCTTGGCTCTTCAGTGTTTCATAGAGACAAAGCACTTGCAGATGCTTTGCCATTTGGCTGTAATGTTGCTTTCCACTTAACAAAAAAAGCATTTCTTGGATGTCATATGAGCATCAGTATCAGATTTCTGAGCGATTAGACCAGTGGTACAGGTAGATCTAAAACTGTTGCTGCTGCTGGTGTGTACTAAACCTTTAGTAAGGTCTTTGATGTTCTACCTGAGTGCTTACAAACTGTTGCCACTTTAGTCTGTCAGCATTTTTGATGTTCCAAAATGTGAAAATGATAACCACATATCATTAGCAACCTGTTGCTGTTCAAAGATAAAAGCCAGTGATGGCAGAAGCAATGTTAATAGCCACACTTTTATCTTAGAGACATGTTAGCTGAGCTATGCCATGCACTAGGACTTGTCTTGCCATCCATTAAAATAATTAATCGCAATATGGCATGTTAATGAGGACTGTAGAGATGCCTAGATGGGCATTCTCTTTGCTTCAGTTGCATTATTCTTCTTACAGCAGCATGTGAATAAAATCGGAAGCAGATCCATAAAACTGAGGCAAAGTACAGTGTGAATGAATGATTTTTAGAATGATTGTTAAATTCACCTGAGGGAGAAAAAAATTGTGAAATACTGCAAAAATTAGTTTTGTTAGTAAGAAGTAACTTAGATAGGACTGTGGTTGCAACTAAATGATCTGTCACTGAAATGTATGTGGGCCTGGACGATAGTTAGGGAAAGAAAAGCCCCCTACATGTCGATAGGAAAGTGCTTGGAAGCAGAGTGCTTAGTAACAATCAGAAGAGATGACAGATTGTATTATTGCACAAGGTATTAGAGGTATCAATTTACAGCGCTTTCTATACCATCATTACCTGCCACAGTCTGACTCTAATCACAGCAACAGAAACCAGGGTAGCTCCATGGGTGTTTGTGACTTTCTCTGAATATTTATGAAGGTTATAAATGAAATCAGGATCTTGCTCTCTGTTCTTAGCCCATCTGTATAACCGTGAAGGCCAAATGAAGCTTTTAGTCATTATTCTTAATTGGATGAATGGCCTTCAAAGCTGTCAATAAATGGTGTGTTCACAGTAAGGTAATTAATAACGCTATTTCCTTTTGGAAGACATATCATTAGCCATTATTTCTCGAGATACAACACTGATGTCTTTATTCAAAGAGGTAATTGCAGGTTACCCACCAATTCCCCACCAGTGACATCATCTTTGCAAACCGAATCTCACAATCTGTCACTTTTGAATTCATAATTAGGATATTTTTCTAATGACAAGTGAATGTTTTTGAAAGAAATACCTACTTTGTCGTTACAGGAATAAGCACAGCCGTACTGAAGAGTGAGGGGCTTGTAACACAAATAAGGCTTGTGGGTTGTTAGACTGAACATCTGGGACCTTCAGAATGACTGTATTGAAGGATCCAGCAAAAGTCACAAAGGCAAACCGGCAGCTGTATCACAACCAGTGTGTCACCAACAATTTTGATGGCATACTTGAACAGACATGCCAAAATATTCTGTGCTGCAGAATTTATTTGCTAATTCAGAGTGGTTTATAGTAACAGATAAAGCGCTTCTGTTAGATTGTCCCTGTTCAGAAAATATGTACCATACAGTGTGAATGTCCTTTTTCACCCCTATTAATTAGTGCTATGCAGCGCAGTTGATTTCTGACCCTATCCTGGGAGCTCAGAAACATGGATAGCAATGGGATAGTTTGATGCTTTTTATTTGTTCATCCTATTTTAAAGTGTATGTGTACAAATAACAGAATCCTTCACCAAGAGGTGAACAGCTCTTGCTGGTGTTGTAAAGCTATACAGGTAAATTATATCTATTTATATCAGTGTGAAATCCTTAAATACAACCATAGTTTTCAGCTATCTTAAAGAGTTACTCCTTTTCCTTTTCATTGGCTGTTCAGGTTTTTCAGTATCTTGGGAGTTTTGTAAAGTTATAAGTGGCAGCATGGTTTATGCACTGACTTTGATCTGCAGAATGCAAATATGTTCTGCAAGTGTTTGTCATAGACCCCAAAGTCTATCAGGAGCTGGAGCCCAGTCTATATCTACACCCAGATATTTTGGTTCTCTTTTTATATCTGTACCTTACCAATAGCAGGAACCTATTTAACACAGATTCTGCTTCCCTGATCCTCGCTATTTGTTTGATCTTAAGTTGCCTTTCTTGTGCATCGTCTTCTTGCATCTTGGCTCTCCCCCTCTCTGAGCCGCCCTAAGCCCTTTGCTGTAACGGGGCAGTGGTGCAGTGCCCATGGCTGATGTCATGGACCTGTCCCAGTGGAACAAATCGGCTGCTCCAGTCCCACATGGGGTTGAATAAGAAACTGAAGTGAACCACTCTACAGGTATGTCTTTGCCATACTCTCGTTATAGCAAGCCTCTTAGCTTGCTGCCTCTCTGCTCCAGTTAGCACGCAGGCAAGCACGTGCTGTAGCTGCAAGGCAACAATTATGGATCTCAAGTACCGTTTTAGCCACAAAGTAGTGTCAGGAGCCATTTTATATTGCCTTTTAGCTCTTAATTCTGCTCTTAAACTGCATCTTTGTCTGCACCCAACTACATATGTGTTTTGGAAGTGAGCTGGCCTTCAGCTGACCCTATATCAACTCCTGTACCCCAAAGAATTCGACACGCAGGTGAAGGGGTGCAAAGGACTTCACTTTAGCATGGCTAATCACCACGCAGGGCACACAATTTGGAACAGGTCCTGAGCAAATATAGTGTTGATGGCCTTGGTATTCTTGACCCAGGATAGGATGATTATTTCTTATTTTGCTGGTATAGCTTTGCAACACTAGCAAGAGCTGTCAGAAAGCTGTAATGTAGTGGAAACTCTCTGGAGTTTCTTTCTCAGTGGTTTAAAGATATGGTGCTAAGCAGTTTCTTCTGGTAAAATATTTTAAGTAGTGACATAATTTCCTTCAAATAACTATCATTTTCAAGCCCAATAAAAGTAAGAGCTTTATGGCCTGTATTAATTCAAACAGTCCTTTGGAGAATGTCTGACATTTTATGAATACTTATTGTCTGTTTTTTCTACCTGCTCTTAAATAATGAAATACCTAACACCTGGAAACATGTAATGATGTTGAGAAGAAGATCTAACACCTAGTGCTGCCTGGAATATCAGGCATCAGAATTTCTCATTTGTAAAGAATATTTTTCTCACAGGGCTTGCAGGTATCAGGAAATCTTTATCTCAAAGCCACTGCAGGAAATGTTTGGACCTTCAGTGGGTGGGTGCACTATGGCTGATGGCATACTAAAAACATTTACCTCCCTACGTTAGAAATTTAGGCCTTGAAAAACCATAGGCAGCACGGTTGCAAATGGCTCTTGCAGAAGTACAGTGCGAAAGATTACAGAAAGTTCTCTCATGGGAATGACAAAATGTGGTATTTCAAATTTAATACAATAAAAATTGGGTTCAGTGTCTGATCTCCTTTTTCTTAGCTGACTATATTTGCTGTCTAACTTCCTATGTGGAAAAGATGACACTTTTCTTCCCCCAACAATCTCATTTCTCTTTAATCTTTTTTTTTTTCTTGCAAACATTTCAGTGTAGTATTTACCTATTTAAAAATCTAGGGAGAATGCTAGTACATGGCTGCATTTAAAAAGCAGCATTAAAAATACAACTTCTTGATTTATTAAGCAGAAGGAAGGTGGATTTTCCTCTATGCTAATTCCTTGAATGTAAGACAGATTGTAACACACACTTGTAGAACAATTAAGACATCATTACTGAGAAGTGAAAGTCTGGCAATAAAACTTCTTTGAATTTTGCATTTTAAATACACAGAGTTGAATCCTGGAAATCTTTCTTTAGTAGAATTACTTGTGTGATAAAAGACAGTTCAATAAATGTCCCTTTATCCAAATGCATTTCCTAGATGATAGAGCAGATAAAATGATCAAGCCCATAAGTGTTTTATTTGCAAGAGTAAAGTGACTGTTGAATGAGGGTGGGTTTCCACAGCTGCACTAGCCAGCAGTTGCAGCCAGTGCTGGCTAGGAGGGATGAAATGCGAGGCCAGAGTATGCGTGCACACAGGAGCCAGTTGCAGATAAGAGAGGGACATGTCCTTTTGGTTGTGCCCCAACGTTCCTGCAGGCATGGGAGGACTTGTAGGACTTGTTCTCCCATTTCTACAATGGGACATCAGAGGCAGAACTCAGGACCAAGACTGTAATGACGCCTTCTCTCCAGTTTTTGCCCAGCTGAATTAGCAGGACAACAGTGGGGTTTTGGTTCCTGCCCTAAAGAAGCCTTGACATTTGGGTCAGCTATGGAAGCTCTTCCAGATTCCTGAAGCAGAGCTTGTCACAGGGCAGTGGAGCACTGCCATGATGCACTGTTGAGTTGTTCTCATATGATGCAATGAATTCTTGACAAAGGACCTCAAGGATTGTCATAAAATCAAGGTACTGTAACATACAACAAAGCCTTTTACTTGTCAAAGACTGCTTACGAGACTAAAAATTAGGGACCATGCCCTTACCTCCAAATCGCAAATGTCTTTTTTGTCGTACTGCTCCTTTGGCTAACGATGTGTGTTTCAGCTCTGCTTCTACAGCGTTTAAATCAGTAAGAAAATCTTACTGACCCTCAGAGGAGAGGGGCTGGGCATAGTTGCTTAATAACTCGCACAACTGAAAACACTGACCCTAAGCACTAGCGTGAAGCAACTGGACGGTTGTTTTGCACAGTCTCAGTATGCGCTTGCCGCTGGCTTTGTGCAACAGTAGCTGTCCTAGGATGACAAGCATGGTTTGTGTCATATATGGCTATAAACATACCAGTAGAAGGAGTTATTAGTGATCATAACCCATAATTATCAGCAAACTGCTAGATGCTCAGTCCATTGATTATATTAAAGAACCTCTTACAAAGGTGTAAAGCACGAGCATTATCGCTGTTGCATAATGAAATAATTATGTAATGAATATGTAATTATGTCGTGCATAAATAATGTTAATGATGCTGCCAAATGTTAACTGTATTAATCACTAGAGGGCAGATTATAATCCGTGCTGGGCACTTTCCCGCTCGCTGCCTGTGTCACCAGGAGGCAACAGCTCTCGGCGCCTTGCTCGCTGGCATGCAGGCAGCCGGGGAGCGGAGGGCTCCCCACGCTCAGCCCTTCCCCACGCAGCCGGCGGCGGAGCTGAGGGAGAGGACACAGAGACGTAGTCCAGGCTCAGCAAGTCGGACGGATGTTGCGTCCTTCTGCTGAAACAAAGGGGAGCCGTGGGTCACCCTGAGTTTTAGTAGAAGTCTGGTGTATTGCTGTTTCTGGAATTATATGAATGTGATTTTTTACTTTGTTTCAAATTTGTGGCAGAGTCAAAGCTCCGATCCAATAATAAGAGCATTTGTGATAGTGTAGCTAATTGTATGCAAAAATGTTTGCAGGATCGAGTCATTTATGATTATTTTATAAGATCACTAGTATTTAATATGCATCATATCCCTTGTTTTTTTTATCTTTTCAGAGGTCATGCAAGCATGTATATTACTGTACATTTTCCCCAGTAGCAATTTATAAGAATCTACATTTTAAGCTTAATCAGAGTCTGTACCCCACTTCTGGTGTTAACATAAAGCCCTCCTACCTGTCTATATCCTGGACAACCGTGGGGGATCTGCTGTGTGCTATTGAGCTTAAACAAACCAAAAAGATTGGAATGACGTTTGAGATCAAGACAGTTCTTGACTTTTCCTCCAAACCGCGGCATGCTGATAAAATCAGTAATGTTTCAATCCTTTGGATATTTAAAGTAGAGCGAGACTAAATATAGACATGGAGGCCTCTTGCTCAACCTGCTGACCCTGAACCAAGTGACTGTAGGTTGCACTGACAAGAGCCCCATTGTCCTTTTCATTAATCAAACCCACTGAGCCAGGTAAATCTTTAAACAAGATGAATGGGCAGCATTTTTAAAAAGTAAAATAATTCACTAGGCTTTGGATGTGTTTCTCTTTAATTAGTTTGATGAGCACAAAGTCTGAAGCCTTGTCAAACACCCAGTATTAACTTCTGATGCTGACCTAGAAAAGGAGTGTTGCAGAGGTAAGAGAATGGGCAGGTGAAACTAACTGAATAAGAGATCTTTTCTGTTAAAGCCTTTTGCCAGATGAAAAGAATCATTACCACAATGATACTTCTAATTATACTGTCATTAGGGTACTGCTGCAGGTTCCTATGGTGCATGAAGCTCTCCCTCTTTCAATGACTTGATCCAAAAAGGGTAAAATACAGTGTATTAACCCTTTCACTGGAAATAAAGCTGAATATTTAGGCAAGCTAAAAGAACACAGTTTATTTTAAAGTCAAGGCATAATATTTCTGAGATTTCTGGAAAATCCACAGGTTTGTTTTTTTTTAAATTCAAGTAGTAAACAATACTGAAGAGTGAATAAACTACCTGGCCACTGTGCATTCTTGCCAGAGGCCATAGGTGGAGAAATGATGATGTGTGTTTCTCAAGATAGCCAACAGGGAAAGAAAATGTGCTTTATTGTTGATCTAATAGTTGCCTGACTGGAAAATGTGAGGTGAAGTTCCTGGCACTAAGTTGTTGTCCAAACCATTGAAAAGGAGATGAGAGCAGGTAACGCACTGGGTTGCAGACAACAGCATTGTTCAAGGTCACTTTCAACTCATGAAGCAGCTGTTTAATCTATGAAGTGAAAAATACTTCCAATTTTTATAACTTTTAAGCTGCAGATGATGCTATAACATAACTGTAAGGCTTTATCCTTAGTTTGGAGGCCTGGACATTCAACTCTTGGATCCAAAATGGATTCAAAACCACAGGCATGCATGCAGCTACAGCCCAAGGTGCAAAAACTGATGTGCCATTAGATGTTGTCATAAGACACCTTCTACCTGGAGCTAAAATGCTTCTAGACTTTGGATCGCAGACCCAAGTTACCCCAGCACCCTTGTCTGAAACTCACCTGGAGGGGAACACCATTTCCTTGCTCTGTCTAGTGCCAACAGTGTATTTTCTTACTCTTCTGGATGGCGTCTAGCTCATATTTTGTTCTTTAGGAGCAGATGGTGGGACTGTAGCCCATTCTGGCAGTATGGAACAAAATCTTGTCATCGTCAATGTTTCAAGAGCAGGGGACTTGAACATTCTGGGTTCCACATGTACAGAGTTACTAGAGTGTTAAATAGGCTGCAGCTCTCCCATCAGGACTACCTAACTCGGTGGGGGTATCCCCGGGCAGGGACTGTTTCAGGCATACGACTTAGGTGAGTTTTGGAGATCCAAAATTAGAAGCCTATTGTCAGAGAAAAGGGAGAGATGCCTAGCGGAAGGAGACTTGGAGGACTGAATTATGCCTGAGGCAGGCAGTGTGAATGTTGGGATGAAAGGACAATCTTTCCGTGGAAGAAGTTGAGCAAGGTGGGTAGATCAGAGTAACAGATACCACAACAGCCAAATTCATAAAGGCAAAAGGAGAAAGGGCAGCTAGGAAGAAAGAGGTAAATTTCCACAAAGAGCCGGGGCGGAACAATGGTATTCATGTACCCCTGTATTTTGAGGGAATGTTTTTTTGTGATGCTCAGCCAGTGACACTGCAGTACCACAGTACAGCTCATGGCAGTTTAAAGTGAAGATGTGGCTAGGGAGGTTTTGTGAATCCCAGAAGCTTCTCTTTGATGACTAAGTAGTTATTAGCTCTTTTGAGACTGAGTACCATTTGGATAATTGGTGAGTGGACTGTGACCTGAAGTACTGATAAACTGGAGGGAAATAATTCAAAATTCTTTTCAGTTTTACTCCATACTGCTTTTGTTTCATGTTCACACAACTCAATCTAAAACATGAATCATTATTTTCATAAGAGAAATCATAATTGGCATAATTTGAAGAAAAAAAGTAGTAACACTTGTTAATATGGGCAGAATTCAATTAATAAAACACCAAACCACATACTGTGGCTGATTTGTTTCTAAAATGTCCTCTCCTACTTTAATAGGCAAATGTATCATCTATTGTGGCCAGTCTATTTTAAAGAGGCAGCAGGGTTTATCCCTTCTGCCCCATTTTTTTAATCTTTGCTGTTATCCATAATTTGAAAACAAAGGGCCCAGGCCAGTCCTTTAAGCCTGAAACGGGTGGGAGTTCTGGCTAAAATGGCAAGTGACTTCACGTATGGTCATAGACTTGTACTGATTTAAGTGACGTTGCAACGTGGCCTGGCATGTGCAGAAAAAAGACCTTTTCACAGGACATTAAAAGAAAAAAGCCTGGAAAGCTTAGTCACTTTAAAGTGATGATGAGGAACACTTCCAGACAGCAGAGGAAGCGGCTAGATTTGCCACTTCTGTTGCTGAGAAGCTTCTCTGAGCCTGCAGAGCTAACAGGACCCATGTCTCATCTTGCTAACACGCTCCTGTTCCTGGTAGATTTCGCACACATCCTTTGCAAGCCCATAAGCTGGGCTGTTCATGTGAACGATCCCTACTCTCTTTTTCAAGAAAACAACTGCATTGGCAAAGACCTGGGGCTCACAGCAGTCCAGCTAGCTCACCTCCTTTCAGACTCACACAAGCAGCTGAGCCGCAAGCCCAAAGGAGTGGTAATGACCAGCAGGCCTCTGAGCAGCAGAAGGCGGTGCAGCTGGACAAGAACACGTTGCAATCAAAAATATCTAGGTGCAATGAAAAAAAGCTGTATTTTTACCATGAGAGACAGTGTCCAATATAACCCTACATCACGCAGCCCTTGAGGAGGGGTGGAGGGAGGAATGACTGGTTAGCATGTGGAGTACTTTCTGAATTAGCTAGTTAGCCTGGGTCTAACCCAGCCTTTAACTGGGTCTAACTTAGCCTCTGTCCTCCACTGCGCTGAAACCTTGGGGAGATACACATTTTCAGCTGAGCTTTATGGTTCAACATGTGCCTTTGCAGAGGACCATAAGGTGAGATGCTCAGGCCACGTCACTTACTTTTTTCAATAGTATCAGGCATATTAGAATCAGTTTTTCTTTTTAAACTTGGAGTGATGCCAAATTATTTTAAAGTACTTTAAAATATTTTCACTTACCAACTACTGTTCCTTTTGAAAGCAAAGTAAATGGTTGTGGGCAGCCCTGGAAATACAGCATTCATTTATTCCCATCTGATCCCTGCACACAATCCTGCTCCGTAACACGCCGAGGTTTGCTTGGCCCCCTCTGCTCCCCTCCCCTCTGCTCTCTGCTGCTGGATGTTGATCCTGCTCTGGAATAAAACAGCTGTCCTGGTGACTTAGCAAAGTGTTACCACCCTTGGAAAAGGAAGGGAAATCATAGGTGAGTACTTTAAGAAAGAACCTGAGGAGCAGCACGCTGAGATAGCCTGAGCTGGCCTCCTGTTGTCTTTATTTTTCATTTGTTTGGAAAGTGAAATCACATGAAGACATAAATTCATAGTTGACTTTAAATATATTCTCACTGAAAGAGTGCTTCACCCTTAACTGCAGACATAATAAAATGGCTTAGTTCATATCTCTTGAAAATCTACTTTTATCCATTTTTTTAATCACTTTGGGATGCAAAGACTTTTTTTTACAATATTTTACTTATGCTCTCACCAGTGCTAGCCTTTAGTAAACTAATTTCCAAGTACAAGAATTGTAATACTGCATTCTTCATGAACTGAAACATTACTTCAGTTATTACCTGTCCAGTCATTTGTTCCTCTTTAGTTCATAAGTGGAAAATATTTTACAACTTTTGTCAGACAATGTTCCTCTTTTTCAACAGTTATGGGGCCTCTATTTTATATAAGCTGTCTGCAAGATAAGAGCTTAATAATGAACACTCATATTTTTTAAATTTCTGTATGTCTACAACACCTATTTTGCCATTACTTACAGATTTTTAGGAGATTTTACTCTAATTTTTAAATACAAAGGAGATATGAAACATTTGTGATATAATTCGAAACCTAAAATGTAAGTTTGCTCACTGAAAACTGTATCTTGGAGTTCTTTTGCAATACAAGTTAATTAACTGGATTTAGATATTTGCAAGATGATATATTTAATGGGATTACTGCTCATATAATGTTCTCAGTGACTGATTTGGAATCTAAGCTTAGGGAACAGAATACTGAATTTCCAGCTCTTTGAGAGTTAATGTTGTGTTAAAGAAAAGTACAATTTGAACCTTATTGTTCATGAATAGCGAAGTTATTCTCGTGAAATCGAGCCGTTCCCTACAAGGGCTACATGAGGCAGATGCATGAGCAGGAGCGCGCAGAACCCGACATTCCTGCAAGCGCTCGGGGTACAGATACACCCACACCTGAACTCCTGGCAAGTTCAAGGCAATTGCGTATCATGTCAAAACATAATGGCCCTTTATTCAGGCCCTGTCTCCCAAGTGGGATCAATTAGATGCTTTGGTCTGCGGGCTTAAAAATAAACAGTCATGTTTTCATTTATATTTAGAATGAAAATGTAGACACATGACTGTGTCTTTTCTGCCTGCTCCTGTCATGTTTTGAAGCTGCTGTTAATTTATTCTTTCAAAATACTGATTGTCTCTTTAATAGAAAAATGGGGAAAGTTAAATGATAACTTGCTCTGGGGAAAAATACAGTAGCCCTGACAAAGAATATTTCCACGTGCCAATATATCCCACATTAGTGTCTATCTTCTTTTTAAGGCAAATATATTTCTGTGTGTCAATTTGGTTCACTGCAATGTTAGAGTTTCAATCCTAGCATAGGATTTCTCTAATGAATATGATAATTTAAATCTTATGATCAGAGTACTACTTTTAAAAGAAATTTGAACATTTTTTGTTTAAATGCTATTAAGTGTTTCAATATTAGCTCAGTCAAATAACTAGTAGATTGGGGAATTTATATTATCACTTTAGTGGATGCCTGTGTAGTTCTACAGTTCTTCTATATTGTAATATTTTTTAAAAGTACTTCATAAGTAAAATGATAATTCATGTTTAACCAGCAGAGATTTTAAAATGTAACCGGTGTTCAAAAGCTCCAGCGAGTTCAAATGTCTTAACATTTTTATTTGTGAGAGTAATTTTAATTTTAAGCTTAGCTACAATGAAGTCTAAAAGAATTAACTGGATAAGATCATTCAGTTCACAGTGGTTCACCAGCACACGTGCTGGAATGCAGGTGAAAATCCCACAAAGAGGAGGAGATACTTACATAGCTGCACGCATCTTCCCAAAATCAGAGCTAAAAGACCATTGCAAATG
>VZTL01004441.1:33606-55073 GCA_013400535.1 Scopus umbretta
TTGCCTGGGGTTGTTGTGACCAAAGTGTGGGACCCAGCACTTGGCCTTGTTAAATCTCATACAATTGGCCTTGGCCCATCAATCCAGCCTGTCCAGATCCAGCCTGTCCCAATCCCTCTGCAGAGCCTTCCTGCCCTCAAACAGATCAATGCTCCCAGCCAACTTGGTTTAAGTCACTAACTCCTTTAAGAAACAGCACGATCTGGTAGCTAAATAGGTGTTGCTAAGGGGGGAATCCCATTATGGTTGCAAATACCCTGCCTCTCCCTTCCTTCTAGAATAAGGCACAGAGAACAGGAATGCATGATACAGCAGAACTGACTCCCCATCCCATTTTTAAGTGTTAGAACATTTCAGGAGTGCAGGAAGATACCAGTGCTTGTGTATTTGCTGCCTTCAGTCCTTTCTCACTTACCAGCTTTCTTTCCATCTTTGTCACTATTTACAGATGTTAAAAAAAAAATCCCTCTTTTTTTTTTCTTGAAATGATTCATTATTTTTTACTTTGTTTTCAAAAGCATGTAATCTTTCTATAAATAGGACCTGGACAATAAATCCTGAAATTCCAGTTCTACTGACCTTTTTAAAGCTTTACGTAGGACCCAAATTGTGGGAATAGAGTTAGTGGTATTCCTTAATGAGAGAATTATGTTGTATTAAGTTCCTTTACTTTTATCACATGAGCTAATGAAAGAGCCACTTTTTTCCCAAAGGTAGCTAGTTGCTCTAAAGATGTAGATAGAAGTATGCAGCTCTCACCCCAGAAGTATTTACACAAAACAAAAATCCTTCAAAATCCTATTGAGTAAAGCACTAAGTCTATTGACTACTGTTTGAAAATTAGGCAGTATGTTTCTGTCTTTAGCCAACTTCAGAAAATTTAAGCTAGTACTTTTACACCTGAAAAATGGGGTACAATAATCTGTTACTGGGCCTTGATATACATTGTTTCCTGCTTTTAACGGAATGTAGCATCCTATTGCCTCTTCTGGACGTGCTACGAATTTATTAGACTCTGCATCCAGTTTCCTCACCTTGTATTATGTTGCCAAGTAGGAGACAAAATGTCTAGTAATTAAGGCTGCTTTTAAAGTTGAAGATGGCCTTTTAAAAGGCCAAGATTGAAATGGAAGATTGAAGACAAAAATATCTTTAACAAAAATAATCAAAAGGAGAAAAAAATAAAAGGTGTATTTTAGAGTTGGTCTGAATATTGAATTACAAAGGATTTAAAATATTCAGCAGGCAATAATAGCTAGGAAACAAATATCTGGCAAATTAGGCACTGCAATCTGTAGCAGGCAGCTTCACCACCCTTAGAAATAAGTTTTGCAGGACCATTGATTTTTTTTTCTCCTGAATCAGGCAGCTATATATAAGACTTCATCTCACTAATATGTATTGTTATAGGAAAATCTGTTCAGTGGTCTGTGCTATCTGAGTGTGTACGAACACGTCATAAGTTTCAGTGTAGGAAGCAAATAGCTAATTTAAAGAAAAAAACAACCAAACCCTGCAGGGTATTACTGCACTGTGAGAGGGATACAGTATGATATGGTGGATCTACCACCTTTCGCCATTCATAATTCTGTTTAATTTTGCATAACCCCCAATGACACAGGCTGTGGATGACGCCTTATTTGCAGAAGATGGTAGGTTCCCAGCAAGCCCCCCACAGGGTAGGGGCAGCCTGACGGAAGAGTTTAGTACCTGCGTAGTTTTTTTCATCACTGCTACCATTGACAGCCATAAGGTTGTTCTGCCAACAGCATACTATACGGCATTAGGACACGTTTTAGAAATTTATATTCAAGTACCTCATGATCCCACGTTCCTTTGTGAGGTAATTTCTTTGTTAGGGCGACTTCTCCTGTGTTGCTGTGTGTTTTCATCCCCACAGGGATGCATCTTCTTGGTAGTTGAGAAGAGGTACATAAAGGGCTGCTAAGCCCCTGTTTTTATAGAGCAGTAAGGCACATCTTTTATCAGTATCTTTTCACAATAAACAGAAATCAAATATTCTGTAATGCTGCAACATTTTGTTTGGTTAGAAATTCCAAAGTGAAGGTTTTGATGCTTCCTAATTAGGAGGTTTTCCACATTTTCCATTAAATGATTTTTTAAATATGACAAGTGTTTTTCTCCTTATTTGAGACAAAATGAATTTTAACTTTGGTGTCTTCCATAGGACAACAATTTTGGCTCCTGACTTCTGTCTGTCTCTCAGTGGTGCTGGTGACGGGCATAAACCTTGAAGCAATAGGTTTAAATATAAATTAAGTTTGTGCAGAGCTCTTATATAAGATGGAAATGGTGGAGAACAGTAGCTAACACTGGGACAGGAAAGATGCAGATGTAAAAAAAACTGTGACTTTTTGGGGGGAGGGATGAAAGTTGTAATGGTACACCACTGGTTTTTTAATGCCTATTTGCTATTTTTTTGACAGTCAGAAAAGATCCTGGTTAGGCATTTCCAAGCACTATGCTTTATAGTAAAATATGTATTCTGTGTTTTTGAAACATTGATTTGTTTTATTTTCTCTGAAAAACTGAAACTCTTTTTGAATCTGGCATATAGGTAAGAAAAAATTAAGAACAGCTGCCTATTTTAGAGGGCAAAAAATAATAACACAGCAATAAAGCTCTGATATTTGGAAAAAGTGTAGTAAGCATGTATAGTACGTTAATGTCTTACGAATTTGAGCACACACACATAGCTAAACGCAGGCCCAAGTTTTGAACCTGGACCTCTTGCAGCAGAGCCTGCTCTGCCCAATGTCTATACAAATGTGCGCTCCTCCATGCATGGCTGGTCCCATTGGCTTCAAAGACACTACTCAAGGGAGTAAAGTTACTCATGCATTTAAGTGCTTGCTGGATTCAGGCCAAAAGCTTCATCTTTTCCATTTAATACCCTTTTCCTAAACTGATAACAGTCTTCAAGTTTTCAGTATCATGTGCAGCAGTTTAAATAATGTAGAACCAAAGGGAAAAAAGTGAAATAACAGTATTGTAATTTAAGGAGTATCATGAGATAAACGGCATAGCACAAGCACAGTTTTATTAGTAGTAAGTAGTTATCTGCAAGGCTGCTGTATGTTACAGGTCCGAAGGCACTTCATGTCTCTCAGTTTCTGAGAAAGCAAGGCAAGGAGGATAGAGAGCTCTAAAAAGGCAGGTAGAGTGTAAAGCAAGGTGCAAAAGATCATATTTTATCTGAATTGACAGAGGGTAAATAAAACCACTCTTGAAACTCAGTACAAAAGGGCAAAAAAAAAAATCATTGAAAGTGTACAGAATTTTGGCAGCAAAACTAGAAATATGCTTTTGATTTTTTTTTAATTGTTTGATTTTCCATCAACGGTGGAGGCTTCCAATCTACTCCAGTTCTTGCACTAGTCTCCCCATGATCTTACCTTCCTTTTTACTGTAGATGAGCTCTGAATGCCATTGCTAACCTCCATTAGACGTGTTTCATTCTTTCTCCCATTAGGTCCTAAAAAGGATATTACATATGCAAGATGATGTTCCATTTTCTAGGTGTTTGGCTGGGTATCATTATTTATACAAATGCTGTTCACATGCATGTTAGAGTAGGCAAAATCAAAGAAATGTTCTTTACACCTGGAATGGAAAATATGTAGGGTTTATATGGTATTTATTTCCTTTGTCTGGACTAGTTCTTCACAAGACAAGATGTAGAGGGACCTTCTCTCTGCAGTACAGGTAAGGTCTGATTAGGAATTGAAAAGTTCCCCTGTCGTTAAGGAGTGGGAGTGTTGCTAACCTTGTCCTGCAGCTTCCAAAGATCTTTCAGACACACCAGGCTGCTTCTACTTACCTCTCTGCAGGCAAAGACCATGAATTTGACTTTGAATTTTCTTTGAGAGGGGCCTAGAGAAGGAGAGATTTGATGGGCTCAGAGAAACTTAACTGCAGTAATAGTCAGAGATGGTTTCATAAGGACTGATGGCTTTTTGCCCAGAAATGCTTCACTGATGTAGCCCAGACAGGGTCTTTTCCCAAGGGAAAAAAATCAGGAGCAAACAGAGGGGGAGGAGACAGAGAAGAAAAGGGGGAAAAAAATGTAGTAATTTTTTAATTTTTTTGAGAATCAAAATATACCTCTCTGAGTTTTCCTTAAGGAAGAAAGGGAGAAAGTAAGAAACGAAAGTAAGATGCTAGCTGAAATAATTATAATAGCAATTTTGCTATTTTAGCACCATTGTTTATCAGCATTAAACTAATTATACATCTTGGGGGGAGAAAGAACTTGAGCAGGTATATTTTGAACATGTGCGCTGTATGAAAATATTCAGGTCTATAAAGTACAATATTGAGATCTCATCTTTTAAAAGTATATTTGTGTCATTGCGCTGCATAGTTTTCAAGTAGATTAACTGATTTATTCTTGCATAGTCACATCCTGAAGTATCATGTTAAAGAATATGTGGCTGAGCAGCTTCCCTCTGAACAAATATGGAGCTAGTGGAGTCTGAGGATGGGTAGTACAAGGAGCTATGTGGGGAAAAAGATGGTTAAAAGAGACCATGGAGGTGGGAATTTCCACTGTCACGGTGAAAGGAATGGATGAATGTTCCAGCAGAGCCCGCGTGGTGGACATAGTCTCTGGGGACAAATTCTAACATATAAAGATACCATGTTACTGTGCAAGCCAAAGTGAATTTAAGTCAACAATATCTCTACTAGGTTTGGTTTTAGGCCTGCCTGTGTAAGGGAGAAGAGTGCTGAGATCCTGTGATATCCCAAAGGTGTTAGAAAAGGGAAACAATTGGTATAAATATAGAAATTCAACACCAGAAACAAAATACTGACCTAATCAGTGAAATGAGCATTAAAATCAGTCTTCATGCTAAAGTTTTAAGGGTCTGGCATATCAAATAGAGCATGAATATCTTCAGGAATATGCCAGAAGCTAATTGATTTAAGAACTCTGGCTGTATATAGAGACCATTACTCATAGATATCACGTTTTTCTGTTGCACAAATTATCTACAGTGCTCATGGTGTCTGCTCAAGGAAAAGTTTATTTTCATTCAGTCTTTTCTTTCCCCCTGACCTCAAAGGACTAATTAACAAAATATTAGCATGTTTCTAAAATATGACTGAATTCATCTTCTTAAGAAAATGTACTGAAGAATGTACCCTATTATTAGAAATGACAGGATGTATATAGGGCCATATGTTTTCAAAGGGTTTTCTGTCAGTGTTAATCAAAACGTTGGAGAACTTATGAACATACTGAGCAGCACGTCAGCCATATGGATAATATCTTCCTTTTAATAGTGAGAATTTGACTTAATAATAAACACTGGAAAGTAACCTAAAATGAGACAGAAACAATAATATTAAGACCAGCAAAAGCATAATATCGCATCAGCCTGAAGACTCCTGGGTATTTTTTAAAAATCCTATTGTGTGTTAAATTCTGGTCACGCAACCACATTCATTCATTTTTTCTTCATTTAACTTGGAAGGTAACTCCAAAGATGCAGTTTATTTTTACTGTTTTTTTGTAGAGGACAGTTTGGCTCTTATAGCACACTATAGCATGCATCAGTATCACGTGCTTGTCTGACTGGTAGGTGTCTATTCATTATCGCAGTCTCTCTGTTATTGAAAAGGCATTGGAATATTTGTTTAGTGACACATATGTGCACAAATCATTTCATGGGTTGTGCAAACAGTTGCAGGAAGAAAACTGAGTCTGTTTCTAAATTTACTAACCTGGGAAATGGCTTGAGACTGCATTACTTTGAATAAACCTCCAAGGGTTCAACTTTACAAACTTACCTGCTTTTACAGATGGTGAACTCTGAACTAAATATTGAGAAATCTGCTTGAGAGAAAATTAATGTTGCAAGTGCAGTTATATGCTTCTGCCTCACTTACGGGAGCACATAAGAGGTAAATCCATCAAAAACGCAAAAATTTTAGTTATTAAGTGCACTAAGAAGTCCTGCCTTTGTGCTCACAGTGGCCTGCAAGGACACAACCACATGCATTACAGCTGTCTTTCAAAATCAAGCCCTTTTGACCGAAGGCAGCTGTGACCAGGACAGGGCTCGGTTCCCTGCTCTGCTCTACGGGAATTCTCCCTCCTCTATATGGGAATTGAGTACTTGCTCCTTGGCATTGCCCAGAGCTGCTAGGTGCCACTGGACACCAGTGCAGCAAACGCAGGGAACTAATCACGTCGCCAGAAGACACCAGGAGGGTCCAAGCCTGTTACCCCACCGCCTCCCGATCCCCGGCCTTGGTCCCTGGCCCGCAGCTGCCTCCACAAGTTGCACCTCTGCCGCAGCTGGTGACAGGATCGCAGTCTTTCTCACTACCTGACCTCAACTTCCCAGCTGGGAAGGTTTTATTTTCACTGATACCAGTCCTGGTTTAATTTCTCCCTAGTTAAATACAAAGTTACGTTTAGGCATTTGACTACCCGCACGGAGACATAAAGCCTTGAGCTGCCGATAAGCACAATCCAGACTCAGCAGGGTGAAAACCTGAATCTTCTAACAGAGATAGGGCGAAGAGGAAATACAACTTTAAGTCTTTGAAGCTATAAATTGAGATGTCCCTGTTATATAGTGATGGTTTTCATTGGTAACTATCCATCTGCATTCGTTTCCAGCTTAGGAGTCTTTTCCTCTGACATTTCTTTTTCATTTTCCCCTTGAGTCCATTCCTGCTTCCAGCTTCCTTTTCGGCTGCTGGTTGAAAAGCACGTTATTATGGATAGCACCTTCTGACCGGTAGATATTCTTGCACCTGCTCTTAGGTTTGTTTTTGGAGTAGCCACAGAGGACCCCATGACAAGGAGCAGAGTTCATCCCTCCCTTCCCCTGTGAGCTATTCCGTCAGCTCTTGTAATTTTTCTGCCAGTATTTGTTCTGCTACTCAATAGCCTGTGACTCTCCTGCAGATCTCAAGGGAGTTTCTCCTGCACCTGGGAATCAGCATCCACCTGCAATTTACTGGTAGAAAATATGTATCAGCTTTAATTTTTTCCCTGTTTCAGGTGAAGATTAAGTACCAGGACTCGTGCACACAACATGCCAAAAGTCTGCGTTTCACTGTGAAACCTCCATTGCCAACCACTGACATGTGGAGGAAATGCAACCTCTGGTCGACCTGCTGAGGACACCGTACCTGCAGGATGTAGCTGCTGTAGTGACTTTTATTTTATAGCTGGTTCACAGGGCACTCTCCCACCACACTGAGATCCAGCTGCCTACCCAGCTCTTGAGAGCCTCCTGCAGCAATATTGTTCTACTTACGGCCAAAGATTTTAGCTTCCCAGGCCCTTTTCATTCCTAGATTCTCCCTTTTCCTTATACGCTCCTCTTCCACCAAATGTCATGGACTACAGCTTCTCTCTTTCTGGAAGAGCAACATTTTCCTCCTCCAGGTGTTCTGTTTCTTTCAGACAATCTCTACACTGAAGGTTTAATTGCTAGACACAAATTTCAAAGGCCTTTCTTACATCTTTAGGAGACACCTATCTGGTTCTTCTGCATATCTTCTGCAGCACGCACAGTCAGCAGCATCATCTGAAGGCTGTAAGCTGTCCTGAGGCCAGACCAGCATCCCTGCTTGGCATGAGCCTTTGGCTGGTCTCACCAGGCTGTACCAGCACTGGTGGAGATTCTGTGCAGGCAGCTTATGCGTCTTCACAGATCCCTGTCCTCTGGTGTGTCCCATGAGTCCTTAAATACTTTAAATACTTTACTTCTGCCACACAAACTGTAAGAAAGAGTCCCAAGACTGGCATGCAGCTCCCATCAGCCTTCTATCAGGAAGATGTTCAGCTATAGGAGTGTTGCATGAGGCGTTGTACTGATGCTTAAACAGATTCCTCTTGCCTGCAAATCTCAAGAGGAGGTGTTAAAACCTAAATAAATAAATAAAATATAAGCACTAGTCAAGAAAGAGGAGGAGTGGGGGGAGGAAACATGCTTGTTAAAACTTCCAGGCACCCTGGCAATTAGTCTCACAATGGCATAATCCTGATGAGCTTTCACATCTCCTATTACATTTGGTACATAGTGTTTGTTAGCATTTTACTCCATCTGCTTCTCTACAATCTCCATCAGCTGAAGGAGGATATGGTTACTCCAGTCATTAAATGTTGATGATCTCTGTTGCTTGCCGTAGGTATCTGTTATGTTAACTGTTACTTTTCCTCCTCACACTTGGAGGTAATGCTCTTTCCCCTACTAGCACCCAGGCATTTCCTAATAATAAAATTACCGCTCTTTTATCAAGATGTTGACACCAGCATGACTTGCAAGTTCAGTGAAATAAGATGGTTAGTCTTCATTGCAATTCGCCTGAATGGAATATACAATTTTTTTCCTAGTATGATATTCAAATTTTTAAATGCATTAACTTCTGGGATTTACTGATCAACTGTCCCTTGTTAGAAGGGATATCTCTTGTTTTCAGACCAAATCTACTCTTATTCTTCTAAAAGGAAATAATATGCTTTCATTTTCCTTAAAGCCAGTTTAGTAATAGATCTAAGTGGATAAATATATTTGACATTCTTTGCCTTTCCATTTCTCTTTTGCCAGCAATGCCAAACAGACTGTGAAAAAGAGAATTAATTCATTATCCCAAGATATTCATGAAGTTCCCTAAGCTTCTGATTCTTGGACTGCAGGTCATTAGCAATCATTAATTTTTAAAGCTATGGATGATGTCCTCTGAAGCAGATATCATATGAAATAAACAGATATATTAATGTGGTCGGAGGATGAAGCTTGGGAAGATGTAAGTGTATGGAAAAGCAGAATTTTAGCTATGCAAGGATCTTTAACATAAACTGAGCCAGTGCTGGGCTTTAGGCAGCTATACTACTGTACAGCATAACACAGGATATGAGGATTATCATTGTTGACTCTAAAGACCGACAAGGTAGTCTTCTACTTCTGCACACCAAGCAGCCACGAAGTGACAGTTACGTTTTATATAGCTTTTGTCCGGTCACATCATGGTCAGAGCAAGCCTACCGCTATCTGCAAGAGGCCCCGCAGACAGATGCATTCATTGCCTGAAATGCTTTTTGTTATGTTTGAGTGTAGAACATTTTGTTGTTTTCCTTTTTTGCTTCCTAACAAATACACTCATCCCTCCCCATTTAAGAGTTCAACACACCTGGACTACCCCAGTAACGACTTTCCTTTTGACGGTTCCATATAATGATTAACCCATACTAATATGTAGTGCTCCTAAACTGAGAAAAGGTACGAGAGCTCAGGACTGTTTGAATGCCAACTAGGATATCTGTGTTAATAGTCAAACCATATGTCCTCCTAGAAGTCTGATGTTGATTGCGACCTCGGAAGAAATCAGGCCTGCTTATGGCAAATATATGGAATTGATTAAATGAATAAATAACCCTATTATTTAGTTTTGCATAAAAATATGTGGGACCCAGGTCAAAGATAATCCCTAATTTTTCTATGCATAATAGATTCCAAAGTGTAAACATTACCAGTAGCATGAACCAGACTAGATGCTTTAAGTCAACAGTCAAAGGTGCGAGTGTAAACTCAGAAATATTGATAATGTTTGTGAATAACTTCAGACCAAATTATACTGGAGTTCCCAAGCTGATATGAGTGCCTCTGTTGTTTTAATACTCCAGTGTCTGTTATATGTATGAGTTCGAAGACTGACCACTGGTTTTGCATTGGACGTTTCTCTGTAATATTTGGCATCTTTGCTTCATTGTAGAGCCTCGACTTCTGTGTCAGAATAGCATAATTTATTGAGGAACTAAAATAATATTTTCCTTAAGCTCCTACCCAGGCACTCTGTATTTTCTGATCATGATCCCTTCCATCCTTGTTTTTCTTTATTTTTTAGCTTTGGTGCAGAGGTTCTGGACCACAGAGTCTGCAGTTCTGATCTTTCTTCCTCGGTACAACTCCGTGCTGGGCAGTGTGTGGAGAGGAAGGTCCTGCTCATAAGAGCTCACAGACCAATACTGGGGGGCAGCAGGGGTACAGGAGGTTAAAGCACCTTCTTAAAAATAGCAGTAGAAACTACTGTCTCACCTGAAAACACAGGCCAGGCATGGTGACACATTGCCTGCCACGGGTTATGCTGCATTCGCTTGTATTTTGCTCCACATGCCACAGGCTGAATTATGAATAAAACATGAAACTATGAAGCCACTAAGAGATATTCAGTCACATTCTCCACTTCTCAGATTAATTATGAGCATAATAGGTGTAAGACTAGCAGAGCACCTACAAATTATCCTGCTTGGAAGAATTTTGTTGCTAAGCCGTGCATGCTGCAAATGGCCTTCATCCCCGGACCCCGTTGTGCTCTGCTGAATCTGAGACACAAATCCAAACCTCCCAGCTGCTTCCTATATGTATAATGATCTCAGACTCAACCCACACACCGTAATGTTGTGTTTGATGAAGTTCAGGTTTGAATGCTGAACAGAGCAGTTCTTCACAGTTGCATCTTTTACCAGCTGAATGCACAGGGGTGAAAAGAGAGCAGTGCATCTGGTAATGCACAGAGAGCAGACCTTATCTGATAATATACAGGCTCACAAGTCACATGTGTGTAGAATGCAACTCAATGTGCCTGTGATATGGGAGGGATCCAAAATCCACTGAAACCACTGGGAGCCTCTCCATTGGGCTCGGCTGACTTTTAGATCAGCTCTGCAATATATGGGACTACCTCCGATCATGAAGGCAGAATATAGGAGCTGACAGAGGTCAAGGGCATCGCTCATGTACTGATAACAGAAGTAAGTCCAACTAATAAGCTCAACATGGTGCAAAACAATACTTAACTAGGTGAGAAAAGAATAGGAGCAGCTCCACCCCCCAGTAAATCTGAATTTAAGAAATGTCAGGAAGTTGCTGTGTTTTAAACATTCTTCCTAGCAAATGAGAGTGAGTATTAGAACTAATGTTCAAGCATTTGGATTGGCTGATGAATAGCCATTTTGGTTATTTAGCAGTTTCTTTAAATTCAGCGTTTAAATATTATTTCATTTCTGTCTCCCTCCAGCGCAACTTCAGGCAATACTTTTAAACTATAATTTAATACATGCAAATACAACAATTATTTACAGTAGACATTTGGGTTGTTTTATTTTATGCAATTCTCTAATTAGCATAGTCATCCTGTATTCTGTAGGTACTCACAGTTCAGTTTTTGCAGCGTCTCCTAGCAAACTATGGTATGGTGTTTGGTCTGAAAAATTATATGATTTGAAGTATGTATTTACAGTTCCCCAAAATGTGTGCTGTGTGTTTCACAAACAAAGAAAGAAGATCCAGAGTAAAAGCCAAGAAATTCTTTTCGCTGTCAGCAAAAATAAGCACTGCTTTGATAAATTAATTCAGCCACTCCTCCACCAAAGATAGGATGTATACTTACATGGTATCTATATAAATACAATTTGTGTGTGTGAAATACAACCCAACGTGTTGGGAGATGGACCAGATCCAAAACACACTGAAGGTAATGAGAGAATACAGTACACCATATTTTATGTATACAACCATGTAAATAAGTGCTGTATAGTTATACAGGTGTGGGAGCGTGGGCAGGAGCACGTGTCCTACTTGTGCGTCTGCGTATGTGTGCACATATACACAGCTACGCTGTATCTGTCAGTTCTGCAGGCACACAGCTTGTATACAGAGCTGGCACGATGTCGGTGCAGGATCTTTAAGCTTTGTTGAAATTTAACCCACTGCCTGATGCATTTAGGGCCTGTTTGTCACAATTCTGGTGCAGAGAACAAAATGTGGCAGTCATCAGTTTGGTGTTAGGTGATTTGTGCTCTGGTGCGGAGAGGGGATCGGTGATCCCAAGTGGGGCTGCTGAAAGTCCTGAAGGGCAGGGGACACGGCAGGCAGTCACCGCCTTGTTTGTTTTCCTTTTTTAGAAGTCAACAAGCCTGATGGGATCACATCGCCTTGAAGCCACCGCACAGTCATGAAAAGCAGCTGAAAACATAACGCGGCCTCCTCAGAGAGCACCTGGCTGCGGAATAAACTGCAGTCCTTCCTTCAGCCAGAGGAGACTCTGAAAAGCCCAGTAAGTGACCTCTTCAGCAAAGATTTGCACTGGCTTCTCTTCTCCCCACGTATCACTTACACTGTATATACACAGTTGTTCCCATCACCTCTTGCCTGTGTCATTGTACCTGCCTTCTAACCTCATGTGTTAATTCTGCAAAGGCTTTCATGGGAAAGTCAGTAAAACGCCATTGATTGCATTCTTTGTTGTGTTATCCTGCATATAAATCACCAATGCTCCAAACACAAAGCGTTAGGAGTTAAGAATAGTTCTAATCAATAATTTACTACATTATTG
This sequence comes from Scopus umbretta, assembly GCA_013400535.1. Classification (NCBI taxonomy): domain Eukaryota; kingdom Metazoa; phylum Chordata; class Aves; order Pelecaniformes; family Scopidae; genus Scopus; species Scopus umbretta. The sequence continues at coordinate 45,988 of VZTL01004441.1, forward strand.
ATAGTTTTTGTAATGCAGACTCAATCCATTGAAGTAATGTCTTCAAGACATTTGAACAATACATTTAGTACCCTGTCCAACAACCAGTCTGCACAGAGGATAAAAACCCACTGCTGTAACCTTCCTATCCTCTGCTCAAGTGCCAGACACCTCTGCTTAGAGAGCACTGGACCTTCTGGAGATGACGAATGGGAGCAACCAGCCCCCAGATCCCCTTCTGAGCACCCTGAGGCCTGCTGAACACCTGTTTTCTGTGGCATTTGACCCCTTGCCATGGAGAAGGGTGAACATCCAGGCTAACCCTCTGTGATGGCACAGGAGTGTATTTGTTGCAAGGTAAATGAGATCTTAATATAACGTTCAGAGCTGTCTCTGTGAGGGTCTCTGGAGGAGGGAGCGCGCTTGGCACTGGTAAAAAGGGAGCCGTAGTTTATTTGACTGAGCTCCCCTTGTAGCGGGGGGTAGAAGGTGGAGGCACCAGCCATCACTGCCTCAGAGCTGCAGTGTTTTCAATATGCAATTATACCATCCCTAAAGGTAAATAGAAGTTTTGTGTGTGAGAAATATTTCTGTAAAATAGTTTGCAGCTGAAAAGATAACACTATTCCCTGCCTCCTACTCGGCTGTACAATTTTAATTATGTCAGGGAATCTCTCCTATTTTATATTCCATATATATTTATGGAATAAGCTGTTGGCAAATAGGACATTATTTCAAATAATTTAATGTATTTATTAAAAGAGATTACAAATCTATCCAGGCTATAGTCATTGCACTTAGGGTAACTATTATGGCTATATTATTGTTCCATTTATTTCAAAATATCTTTGGCAAGGACTGCTCCTCCATGAACAGTGTAAGAAAGAGACTCTTTGTCTGATGATCTGCCCTTCTGTGTGACAGGAGGCTCTGCCGTCCCCTTTTCCCTCCTAGCTCCATCCACATAACCACGTTCCGTAGTTTCAGCGTAGGGCCAGGGCAGAAGAGGAAGAGCCTGATACACCCTGGCTTGGCTGTTTTATTCGTGTTACTCAATTTTAGACCATAGCAGAACAGAGATACAGACAGCCCCCAAGACGTAGCCAGTGAGAGGCTGCAGAGCTGCTGAGAGGCGTGGGGGTCCCTGTGCATCCCTCATGGTCTGATGGAGGAATCCAAGGATGCCAAAACTGGTCTCTTCAGCAGTGCCAGTTTCCCTCCCTTCGCTCAGCTGGAGGAGTCTCTAAGAGATTCCCCTTCCCAGCAGAGGTACAATCCACCCCAAACATGATTGACTCTGGTCACTGGTGAGAAAGTAAGTGAATTTTTCACAGCACGATGGTGGTTGCAGACGTCACACATTTATCTGCTTGTACTCAGATCCTTGCTCCTTGGGTATGGGGGTCCTTGAACTCCCTTTGAATGGTCTGCAAAAGATGATGAAGAAAGACCAGGCTTGCCAGTGGGTTTAACTTCACAAAAAGAGTCCAAATATTTATCTGAAAAATGTCTGGCTCTGCAAAGCAGGAAAGACAGAGAAATGCTTCACACACACAGTTGCAGAGCTACAGCAAGAGCAGTTGAAGAAAAAACCCTCACTCTGGCACCGCAGCCGTATTGGTGCTAGATGAAGAGGTGGGAGCAAAATCCAACGGGTTGTAGAATATGACCTAGTACAATCCTAGCTGATGGGGGGGAGTAGGGCACCAGGGTCTGCATGCAGTCATTCAGATGCACACACACTCGGTATGGAGAGGAGGGAAGGGAAAGTCAGATGCAGTTGTCACCCTGAGTGCCACACAGAGCCTTGCTTAGCCCTGATAGGGATCTGCCATTAGCAAGGGGCTACAAAGCCCACTGCACTATCACACCCAAGACAGCGATGAGACAACATGAAATGAGTCTGTGTTTCCGTCTACCCCTAATAGAAGGGCTTGACTACATTCATCATCATCATCTCATTATTGTTGTTATTATTGTTGATATTATTATTTCTGAAGCATTTTTACTCTGTTGGTGCAGACAGAGTTGTCATTCCTATTGTGCAGCCCCCGCAGCAACTTGCATGAACTCTTATAAAATTGCTCATATACTTAAGGGTACCTCACCGGTGATACAAACACATTTACCTATGAGGGAGTAAGAGAGAGGACTGTATCCACCGTTAAAAGAGTGCAAGATGTTGGTCAGGCCCCGAACCGTAGGTGAACCCTGTGCTTTCAAAAACCAAAGGATGAATGTGACCAGTGTCTGATATATCTCTAGAGCAGCTCCTGAAGCACCCCATGCTGAAATGCAATTACTGCTGCTGACTAAGGTATCATTTGCTGTTCTTTAATCAGTATTTAGAGCTTTCTAGTATTTTTCATATTTTTCACAGGTTTAACATGGTATGGTCAAATAAATAACTGTTGCACTGTATTTATTTATATGCAACAGATTCTGGGTAATAAGCTCGTCAATTGATACATGCCTTAAGAAAAGCATGGGTTAGGTAAGCCCCACGCTCATGAGATTAACAGTACATCCCACTGTTATAAGCACCTGTGTGCCATGCTCCAGAGTCACTGTGCTCCGCAGCCGTCACAGCCTCTCCGAAACTCTTGCTCTCTCACGGGGTACAGCCCCAGGCCTGTGAGCCCATGTGAGCATGTTACGGATCCACTCACCTGCACTACACCTCACTGGTTTCACTGGACTAGTCAAGGTCATAAAAATGAACATCTTTATACTGTTAGGAGGGTTAGAGATGCAATAATATTTTGGGTGTTTCCTACCTTCCTGAACTGCTGCCGCCGCTGCTTGTTTGCCATAACATGACCCGTAACATATTTTATAGATTTGCAACCTTTGAGCGCAATGGATTAGAAAAGAGGTTAATTATGCATAAGATAGAAAGATTTATGTAAATATAAACCCAATATAATGTATTATTTACATACAGCCTGTACTTGCTCTAAGTAACTTCTAGAGAAATCTTGGCTATCGCGAACAGCTCACACCTCATTTCTGAAGCTTAGTCCAGAAGAGAGTGGAGGATCCTGGCTGCCTTAAGTTGCTCCTAATATTTTCTAGACTAGAGCACATTTGTATAAGAACATAACTCGACATAACTCAACACAGATGGACAACAAACAGGATAACTCTCTATCATTTCTTACATTTGCCTAGCGATCAAAGGTGTCTAACTAGACATTTTTCCTCATTGGTTGTTTGCATTAGATATGCAAATCTTCTTTCTTGCGAAGCCATTTCCGAATATATTTGCAAGGCTATTGATGTCCATTACTTCACTTAAATATAGATCAGAAATACTGACAAATATTTTCATTCAAAGAGTTTGATCATTTTCAGATTACTCTCCATGCTAGTAATTAACCTCAGTCAACACCCTTCCATAGCACTTTCAAACACAGTTCCTAGCAAACATAAAGTTTCATAAATATGTACTAAATAACCTTAAAGCCCTTTATGAATAATTATGAGTTTTTAAGTTTTTGTGAATCTGCATATTAATTCCATTCCATAAATAATACATGAAGCAAAAATCCAGCTTGTTTGGTGTCTGGGGACAGAGGAAGAAAAGGAGGGGATAATTATCAGTTTAATGTGGGAAAATACTTAACCTAAAAGATTATCTTCAAAACTGATGACTCCATAGGTTTGTCTATATGTGTGTATAAACACACACATATGAAAAAATATATATAAAGATGTGTATATCTGCAGACACAGCTGAGACGTGCATCCACTCTGAAAGAATGCTTTCATTTGAAGCATGTTACGCTTCTGCCTCTGCTGTGCCATGCTGAGCTCTTTAAGTGAAAAGCAATGTGACGAGCTTAGCCTCCATACAGTCCCTCTTTCTAGAAATGTACGTTCCCCCAAAGGTAGAAAATTAATGAGAGGCTGCTGACTAAAATTACTACATTTTGCCTTCTGTGGGACATTATGGATTTAAAAGATAAGAGAGAAGTGCAGCAAGTCCAAAAACAATTTCATTTCATTAATCCCTTAAGTGCCTCGGGACGAGCAGCCCATGTCCAGCAAAGGTGGTGTTACACCAGCTTTTGCACGCCTATTGCGTGTCATCCGAGCACGGTACCTCAGCGCCTTGTGTGCTCTGCTTCTCGTCTCTGGATGGAAGGCATCCAATAAAAAGATGGAGTGGGAATGATAAATGGCTGAATGGTCTTAGACTGACGCTTCCTGGATGCACACTGACAATAATGGGAAACGTAAGGGGTTTGCAGAGCCAGCTCTCTGCTGATGCAGTGCTTGGGCTTTTCACAGAGCAGACACAGAAAAGGTATTTTCTGGTCAACTGTTTTAAAAACTGAACCCAAGAAGATATTAAATGTTTGCCTGTGTCACAGGACTGTAACAGTGTGTATTTGGTAGGAGTGTATTGATTACTGCATCTTTTATAGCCGTGATTGTTTAAGAATGTAAACACAGCAAGATTAGTCAGATAAAGTACAGCAGATGTGCTTGGAAAACACGTAAAGGTTTTGGGCACTTGAAACAGAACTTGCGTATGTGAAATCCTGTCTGTACCCCACTGGCAGCTATTTCTAGTTCGTAGAGTCTTTTAAGAGAAAATTATCACATTCCAATTTTATATTTTCAAATAAAGAACTCCATTTGGTTTTTACATCTTGATTCACCTACAAAATAAAAATAGATTCCACTTTTTGTTTCACATATTTTAGATCTATTTCACTTCATGGTCCTGTTCAGCACTTGGTTTGAAACATGAAATGCAGTATTTAAACATTTTAATAAAAATGAGCAACTAAATAACAAGCCTGTTCTCTTGGTTTTAACAGAAACAGAAAGAAAAAAAGGAAAAGTAAACTTACACAAGAATTTTGAGAGATGCAAGTGCTCCACTGTTGCTATTGCTATTTTCTAGCACTGCAGCATCACCAAAGGAATGCCTTATTGTGCAGTACTGGTGGCGGAGAAGATGGCCAGAATGGTTCATTATATACGGCAAGTGAGGTGACGGGAGCTGGCAGCATGGATGGTTGAACAACAGCCTCAGGAGACTGGTACAAGCCTATCCCAGCTGAAGGGCTATCCCAGCACATGGATGAGTCCACCTATAATTCTCTGCACCTCTTTCCCCAAGGAGGAGAGTCCTCCAAGCAGCGTCAGGACAGCCCTTGGCAGCTGGGTGACCACACTCATTGAAATGGAGCAGTGCAAATGCTCTTGTCCCACACTGTGGTATGGACTTCAAACCATGTTCTGTCAACCCTTCCCACAGCCACAGTGTGCACGACCTCCAGCCCAAACACAGCTCCCATCTACCAGAGACTGTTTTCCTCTCCATTCTGCCGGAAAAGCTGCTTGTGTTATTGATCTCTACCCCTCGCCCAAAGTGACCTGTGTTAGCGAAGGTCTGCTATTTAACCTGTTTAAACCAATTTAACAAGCTTGACTCACGCGGTCTGTAATAAAAGCAATTAGGTGAGTGGCTGTACCACCATATCAGAAAGGTTGATAACCTCTGGCTGGAGAATGGTGAGAAACAGTGGGAATTCAGCCCACCCTGCAGCCACAGTGGGATGTGTACACACAGAGGAAATCACTGTATTTCACTTTGTAAGAGTGAAAGCTCTTGCTTTTGTGTGTACATGGAAGAAACAGAAGGAAAATAACCCCACAGAAGCGACTGAATCAAAAGCTTGACTTGAAGCTGCTCTAAAACTTTCTGGGAGTGAGAGAGGGACTTGTGGAAGTTTTGGTAGTACTACCTCTCTTCACTGAATGCTTGTTAATTCATCATAAAAGACTCAACTGGGAATAGTTTCTGGGAAAAAAAAAATATGGAGCATCCCAAATTTGTTTTCTATTAGAAATGAGACACAGAGTTGAATAAACTATTTTAAAGGCCAGTACTACAGTTATTTGAGAATCTGTCTCCCTTGTAAACTGAGAGGTCATTAGGAATTTGTAAATTAACTATTTTTATTGAGCAGGAAGAAAAAAAACAGCTCATAAAATATTTAGTTGTTGCTGTGTCTTGTGGAAGGCAAGACTTCTTGCCTCTGAAATGCTTTATGTGAATACAAACCTGTTGAGGAATGGTTTAGGCTAATTCTTATGTGTGCTGGACTCATAAATTCATAGACTTTAGTACAAACTCAGCTGCAGCCTATGTTATTGGTTAAACTGTCTTCATCTCAAACCTACTCTGAATCCCCAACAAAAATAGTAGGCCAGATGCCCAGACTGCAGCTAGAGACCCTCATTAGGCATCATTTGCATCCTATTAACCACTGAGCTGTGGGTCATTCGCTGCCTGTCAAGCATTCAAGTCATTCCTTTTGTGTTAATTAGTAGAGAAATAAGGAGTTAATGAAGATCTTATGATCTGTGATGATTCATCTTTGTTGTTTCAAACGAATCCCTGCTCTCTGAGCACTCCAATGAGCTCCTACACACCGAATAATAGAGAAATAGTCAGAGGGAGCTTACGGCGGTCTTTGGAGTGTTGTTCTCCAGGGACCTTTTGCATGGTGGGCTTTGTTAGCTAAAGATTAGAAGGAGTTAATTGCTTCAAGATTGCTAGCAGATTAGGTTACAGGGTGTCTTGTATCTATGTAAGCATATGTCAGGTCTAGTTAAAAGATAGAAGATGCTTATTTTAATAAAATTATGAAAGAAATAATTAATTTGTCATTATAGTGAAAATCTTATTTCTACTCTTAATTTGAGCACTTACAGATAAATGCTGTGCTGGTTATGCTCTCATTTTCTTTCTCAAAACGGGATAGTATGGCTTTTTGCTGGACAGTATGGCTCCCTAGGCTGGTCCCAGGCTTTCATCTGACTTTCTGTCCCTGTTTGAGGAGGGCAGAGTAGGGCTGGGCCGTGCAGGGCCTGCAGCTGATGTCTCCTGTGGCTCCTCGTCCTCGCACTCTGAGAGGATGAGGGCTCACAGGCTGACTGAGAGGTTTGTCAACCCTCCTCCCTGGAAAGACGGTTTTTCCTGGAACGGACCCGAAGCCTCACCTACCCCTCACTGGGATGGCAGTATCACTTCCACAGGGCAGGATTTGCTCCAGCTCCAACAAAGAGAAGCAGCTCCTACACCCTGAGGTGCACACTTCCAGGTTTGCTCTTTCGTTAGTGCCCGCTGATGCCTGTCACTCCAGGGAGCCGCCGGTGCCAGACCTTTCCCAGGCAGCACCAGCCGGCAGATGCCATTGGTCCTAGAGATGGCTGGAAACTCCTTTTTTCGGACTCTTGATTTCAAAAATAACAAGCAAACAAAGCCCCACAGCCCCCTTCCCCAAGTGATTTCCTCAAGGCTTAAGGAAGAAATTGTTCCTACATCCACACCAGCTCTGATCCTCAGGTGTATTTATTTTTACAAAAGTCAAATCAAGTTGAAAGTTTTGTTTCTTCATCTGCTACTCAATTCCTCTGGAGCAGAGGCACTGGCTCAAGAACCAGGCTGGCACAGCTGGAAAGGTTAATGCCTCTTCTCCCCGCAATGCCTTGCTGCGGGCTGCTGCTTCCAACAGCAGAAACATTGGAACATGCACGGATCTTCATCATTTATGGATGTGTATTAAACCCAAAATTTAATATTCTGGGCTGTAAACAAAAGTAGGTCAATAAAGAACAGCTTCTTGATGTGGAGGATAGTTGCTGCTTTTCTTGCTGGGTTGGCAATAACTACTGGAGAGAAGCTGAGGTGCTCCATAAGTTGGGCTCCTTGTGTAGAGGGTCTACTGAACTTCTCAACAACTTTCTGAATTCCCATAATGGGGTTGACGTGACCAGAGGGCATCAGGAGGTGCTTCAGGACAAGAGATCATTGCTCCTCCTCTTTCTCCTTGCTGGATTTGTGAATGGTACTTTAGTTCCTTTAGGTAACTAGTGTCTCGCTTCTAATTTTTTTTTTTAAAAAAGCCTAGAACTGAAATTAATTATTTAGGTATGCCAAATATTGTGAAAGTTTTTATTTAGACCTTTTTTCCCCTGTACATCTATCAGGTGGAAAATAAAATTAATTATTTGTTCAGCACTATATTAAAGTGTCTGTGAATGTTAAGGTGCATTTTAGCAATGAACAATATCCTAAAAAAGCTCAGGATCTGTCTGAAAAATGCGCCGCTCACTCTTCTCCATTTTAACTCTCACAAAGAGTGTGTCAGCTAGAAATGGCTATTTTCTTGTTTGTGAAGAAGCACTGTGCAGACTGCAAACACTGGTGAACACTTTTGTACATCTTATTGTGAAAATTGTATATAATTCATGTCTTCCTGACTTTTTAAAAAAAAAAGCCAAGTCAGCTATTTGGCTCCTCTTAAATAGTATTTTCCTCATTTCACGGGTAAAGGCATGGGATAGGCGTGATGAGGCAGGAGAGCAGCACAGGTTAGTCCGTCCCCTATGGTTTGTACAGGTCCTTCGCACTGCCCAGCAAGTTGGAGGGTGGACACAGGCCTGGCACCCTTGTGCACGGCACAAACCGAGCCATGCCGCTCCTGGCACAGGGATGCCGTCGGCACCTGGAAGGAGAAGTCTCACAGAGGCTTTGGTGGGGCTAGGGCTGAGGCGGCCGCACTGGCGAGCCTGGCAACCTCAGCGGCCGTTCGTAAATAGCTCCCTGGCTGCTTCATTATGTTAGAGTGCCTCTCAACATTAATTTCTCTAAATGAAGAGAGGTTTCATGCCGTTTATATGTTAAAGGGAAAAAAACCTACCCTGCCCCTACAGACACACACACATGAGGAAAAAAGGGAGGCCAGTGCAAGTGATAAGGGGAAGGCAGCCGTGACTCTTGTGTGACTTCAGAGAGCTGGAGGAGATGGGAATGTAATTGGAGGCGGATCAGGTGCTGCAGGAATCACAGAGAGCAGGCAGGGGATGGGGTGGGAGCAGGGACGCAGCCTGCGATGCGCAGCCCAGCTCCTCGTCAAATAACCAAAGCTAAAGCTGAGGCAGTGCGGGCCACTCCTTAAGCATCCTCTTCAGCCTAGCCCAGGTTTCACTGCCTGCAGTAGCAGAGTGGCAGCTATAGATATTTTTTTTTTCTTCTCCTGCGACATCAGTCAGAAAGAGATGGCTTTTGCATGGGGATGGGG
>VZTL01004441.1:55105-103881 GCA_013400535.1 Scopus umbretta
GGGGGGGGAAGAGGCAGAGAGAGAGAAGAGGGAAAAAAAATAAGCAGAAGTAATTTATTCGGGATCTTTGAGAGGATAATAGCCAATTATTTGTTTATAACACTGGTTAAATTTTCATTAGGCAGATTAATGGAATATCATGTACTGTCAACATTGGACTGAGGGGTGGTCTGTAAGAGATAAACGGGCAAACAGTCGATGTGTCTCCCTGAGTAAATTAGTTTTTGCTTTCCTGTTTTTCATATGAAAATGGAAAGGTGGACAAGGTGGTGCATTTTAAAATGGGTCTCAAGATGGGCCAAATCAGTTAAATATGAAAGCAATTCTGGTAATAAATACATTATAATAACTTAGCATCGTGCCTATCATTTTGATTTCATGAAAGTCTGGGATAATGTCGATTTTTAACCTGCTCTCTTAATACACATTTCCTCTTCCTGAACTTCAGCATTTCTTGCTGTGAGGTGAAAACATATTACTTTTTTTTACCTGATTTTTCTGTGTAATCTGTTCAGTATTACAGCTGGTAAGTGCTAGAGGCTCACAGATCTTTCTTGTGAATTCTGGTATTATCATACTGGATAGCATGAGCAGTCCCCGCTAAGTACTGTATTATCAGCATCAAAACCCCTGAGTGGTTATGGTTGCATATCCTTCTCTTTTGAAGTCAGAATATTTCTTAACATATTAGCCTGGGATTTTCAGACAAGCCACGGAGAGGCAGGCACCCAAATTTCGGTGGGAGTTGGGCCCATAAGTCCACTTAATGTCTTTGAGAAATCTCAAGAAATTTTATAGAAGAGCAAAGCCGTGCAGAGGGTCTCGTCAGTCTCATCACCTTAATTTGACTTCACAGCTCTGCTGCTGTCGGCGCGGCACGGGCAGGTGGAGAAGAGAGGTCCTCTCCAGTGAACACAGCTCTGGAATACACAGCAGGTTTAAAACAGCCCCAAGACATTGCATTTAGACTTGACCACTAATAATTACAGGGCACAAAAATGGCCTCTTGCTATTAGGAATGGCAAAATATTTCTTTCTGATGACATATTATTATGTCAGTGCCACTAGGTTTGCATTTACAGACAGCACTCCGTGACATTTGCTCTTTTAGGTCACAGGTCAGCTCTAATAATAATATTCTTTCTTACGCCTCTTAAAATTGCAATTTTAATATCCATCTCTACAAAAATGATCTGATATTGTGTTTACAAAATCCCCAAGTACTCACTTAACATGTTAATAAAAATTCTTAGACATGGTGAGGGGACAACTCATACCTCTCACGTATTACCTTGACCTCATCAGGACGTCTGTAAAGAAAACAGAGCTGAGAATTAAGTAATGATGCATGGCACTGGTCTGAAAACATATTCCTTGGGTTTGTTTTTGCAGACTTCTTGAAAGTCCCCCTCTCGTGTGGTCATAGACCTACCTTTGGAAGTCAATTTTCTCTATTTTCGTCAACCAGGAGGCTCACTACGCTCTTCTTCTGCCACACAACATGGTACCTTGCCATGTGTCAACAGAAAGAGCAGCAGCAGCAGCCTGGCTCCAGGCCATGACAGTGTCTTCACACTGATCACTTGGGATAAGAAAGTTCACTCCAGATTCCTAAATTCATTTATCTCTAAAGTATTGTATTGTGGAGTGTTTTTTCCAAGTAGAAGGTGATTATTGATATGTATTAAGGTGTTTCTCGACACGTATAAGGTGTTTGTCATCTATAAATGGTTTCTACCTGCTTGATAGCTTTAACTGTGGTTTATTCTCTTCCTGAAAATGTAGCAGTCCAGTGAGGCAGGGATCCCACCACACATGAGTAGTAAGGTGTGTGTTCGTAAATCAGTCTGAAATCAACCTGAAATATCGACAGCTCTCAATAAGCACAGGACATTGAGTTACGTGTATGACAAAAAGACACAACTGATGTCTTTGACTTTTGAAAACTGAAAGGAAATCCTGTTTTCAAAGCAACCGAGGTTTTAACTGAGATTCTTATGTTCTTTACTTGTTGTATAGACCCTGTTGCCCTGGTCCTGCAGGTGTGTGATGTATGGAAATGGTTTTCATTTTGAACAGGGACAACAGTAAAAATTGAGACATATTCAGGAATTTTATTTTTAAAAAATGTTTTATTTTTAAGACAATGAAATGGACATTTTGATTATGTCAGAATGTTAAAATAAAAACAGATATATTTTAAAATTTCTCTGAAGAAATTGAATTGAATTAAAAAAACCCAGAATGGCTAGTGAAATATTTCTCTTGAACACAAACCTGTTTTTATCAAAATCAAGACATCCTTGAAAAAAACCCAGAATTTTATGATAGGAAAGTTGCTCTGAAAAAAAATATCAGCAAATGTTACTGAATCATTGGGTGCACAGTGCTGAAAAACATGCACTGCTAAGACGTGTGGGTTTTTCTGATAGGACCAGACCCACTGTGATAACCTGCTCATTTCAAGTGATTCTATTTCCCTTTGAGAAGTTTAAATCTTTCCTACTTCCAGAGAGAAGCTTTTAATTACACCTGTATCTAAGTGGTGTAAATGAGATCAGAACAGATCCCTGACAGCAATGCTCTATGAACTACCGCAAGTGCTGTCACGAGGTATTTTTTCTAGTTTCCAGTCTATTTTTGACTGAAAGTTGTTGCTGTGATGCAGGATCTATGCTGTAGGAGTTAAAATGTTTGCTAGCAAAGTTATGGGTATCTATAATGAATGGGATTATCTCTACTACTCATCAGTGCAGAAAGAATAGCACTAATAATGCAAGTAAATTCTCATCTTGCAGATGTTTTTCTGTTTCATCTTGGAAGTGAATCGGTTCACTCATAAATCTTGTCTTGGTTTAAAAAAAAAACAAACAAAAACAAGAAAAAATTAGTGTTCTAGCCAGGCCTCTCCATGGAACGACATTCATCATTTTCAGTGTAAACGAAAAGTTGCAAGAACTGATAGGGTCTATTTTTCTTGTATGAATTTAAAAGATATGTGAATTTTTGGAGGGGAAAAAAAGAGAATTAGTATGTACTTGATTTAAAATGTTGTGAAGTATGAAGTCCATCCTGCAAACAATTCCTAAGAGGCATGGTAACAACTAGCAAAGGTGTCACTCCAAAACTTCCAGCAGCAGTTTATAGTTCTTACAGTTCCATTGAAGACAAATATTCACTAAGAAAGGAATTGATTCTCTCCCTTTATCCACCTAGAGATTCTCCATTTGTGTGAACAGAAGATACATGTGTACATATGTAGGTATCTTTTTTCCTAACAAATTGTCCATAAGATAAGCTCATAAGGGTTTTGTGGAATATTTATATTTACCTTGCTTGCTGTGAGCCAGAACTCTCTCACAAGGGATATAATTAGCAAAAGCATCAAAGCAGACATATTTTTAGCAAGTATCCTTCATTTCCACAGCATGATTCCAAAATCTTCCATTTTGAAAAGAAAAATTAAAAAATCCCACCCATAAGGATGAGGGAAAAATGTGAGATTCAATATCTGCATGGAGATATCTGCCGTTTCAGAGGATGGCAAGCTTCTGCTTCCCTAAATGAACAGGTCTGCTTTCACTGAAGAACTAATGAAGTCTGACCCCCTATTAACTATAAAAGGAGCCTCAGTTTAGTTGGGTTTTTTAATCATGTTAATGCAATTTATCTACCGCATAGGGAGTCTAATCTCCATATTTCAATACGTTAGTTAGAATGAGGTGGTCTCCATACCATTTTGGGATTAGTAAATCTTCTAGAGACGTGCCTTTTTCCTGGGAAGTAATTTTTGTCTTTTCAGGCCATCATCATTAGTGCCCCTTACCTGCAGTACTCAAAATAACCAGCAACAAACTGTATGCGAGCTGAGGCTTTAAAAGAGACTAAATCAATTAGGCTCCCATCAAAGGACAGTTGTGCTTGGTCCCTTGTCATCTTAAATCCCTTTGGAAATCCCAACATTAATTCATGCTAAAGGATCAAATATGTCCTATAAAGAAAGGGGTTCAGTGACTGCTTTCTTAGCAGAACAGAGAGAATAAAGTCACTTTCCGGTGACTCCCCAAAATACCTTCCATCGGAAAGGGCCTCGTGAGATCTCCTGGCATGCTATCATACATTAGTTTCATTTAAAACAACTGATAGTATGCTGAGACTCACAGATATGATCTCTGCTTCCAGTTATATTTGAGCCTCTGATGGCAAAATTTGGCCAACTCAGTTTTAAATACAACACCTAGGATGTTAACAAAATATGTTTCACGTGGCTGGAAAAGTGGCTGCTTTTTATTTCAAAGCCATTGACTTCAAAGGCTGCTTGGATTGTATGTGTGTGTGTGTTTTCTTTTAAAAAATCTTCATACTGTTTCTGTCTTTTTTTCTCACTATCAAATAGATCATTACATTTTCAACACTTAAGGACAAAAATTCTTCTCTCAGATCTGCACGGCAGATCTTGACAGTAATATTCAGCTCTTCCCCACATGCAGGGAACTCCTGTTGACATCAAGGAGAGAAACGGAGACATGTGCAGGTAGGTCTAAGGAGAATGCCAGCACTGAGATCCTCTAGCCAAGGCCTGGTGGGAAATCTGAACCCCGTTTTCCAAATACCCTAGGGCCTTGGATTTTGGTGCCCAGTTTCCCCTACATTTTCAGCAGCTGATCTTGAGGAGCCATTGAACACCCGGTTTCTGATGCCATCCGCACTCAGAATTTCAGCTACCGTGTTTGGGGCGATATTGACACTCCCTCATAATCACCTGCATGTTATTCCCTTGCTGCCAGGGTTATTTCTGATAAACAGCAGATTTGATCACCTCCATCACCCAGTTAGTTGGCTGTGCATTTAGGAACAACCTTCTCTTTTTGCTTGCCTTTATTAGCACTAAATACTGTGCTGCATGTTTGCCACGAACATCGGCATTAGGAAGTTAACGTTTGGAGTTGCGTTTATTCCTATCCCACAAACTCATTAATAACATGAACTCCATAGCAAGTGTCAGTTGATGGCCAAGGGAGGGACATTTACTTGTTTATTGGGTTTGTTTGGGCTTTTGTGGGAGGCTTCACTTCATCATTGTTAATATTAACAAAATATATGTGAAACAGAAGAAACTTGGACAGACAGCTGGTTATTACAGTTCAAAATGCCAGGAGATTGGTGCTGCTATCCACTAACATGTAAGGCTTTGTTTCATTTCTGTTTCGATTTTTACCATGACTGTATTCCCAGAACTTTTCTAAGCATCTTCTTTTCCCTTCTCTTCAAACAACAAAAACAAATCCAATGCCAAAAAAGCCCAAGTATGAAAAGGAATAGCTCAACCACGTTAAAAAGTCTTCCCCAAAAACCCAGCTACCATGAAGAAGGATTAGCCATTTAAATGAGCACCTTTTAAAAAAAAAAAGCCATTAGGATAGATTTGTTCCTTCACTTCTCATTTCAATCTTCCATTGTGTATGTTTAATGAATAGCACAAGGAGGGTGAATAAGTTAAATAAGGCAAATAAGGCCATGGTTAACTTAACTAGTTATATGATTAATTCTTTGCTCTAGCTATTTTACTCATGTGGGAGTGTTTGTATGTGCTATGAAAAGTATATTCCAAATCAGTGGTTCAGTTATTTAAAGTGGTAAGATTTTTATTTATATAATTGTACACCTGTTGTCAAATGAAGCAGCTTGAAGGGAACTTACTATGAACAAAAGTTAGACCAAGATCCAGGATGGTGGAGAATCAGTCCTTAAATAACCAGAGGCTTCCATAGTGCTGGTGCAAACATTTCTCAGACATACCCTAACTGACCTCTGTAAAGGACTTTTGTAGAGAATAACTGTACATAACATTGCCTTCCGTACCATCATCTCTCTGTTGCAGCCATCCCCTCGTGATGGGTTTGTCCATGGTCTCCTCTGCACATTGAAGGGAGAGCAGAGCAGAGCAGAGCACACTCATGGGAAAGTTCATCAAAAGCTGTCCTCCAGTGAACACCAAACCCTCTCTGAAGCTTTGCAAGAACCACTCCTGAGCAACAGCTCCATGATGGAGCCATTGTCCCGTTAGTAAAAGTGTGAATCACAGAGTATGAGCTTCCACCACTCAGAGGACACTTGAAAGCAAACATATTATTGTACTTTCTGGACATGTGTATGCAGTTCCCCAAGCCTACAGCCAAACCAGAAAGCAATGAAAGGGACTTGAGACACAGCTGATGCTGACTTATCCCCCTTACGTACAGTCTTACAGTTGAAGTTTCTGTGTTAGATGTTTAATTGCACTGATTTCTCCCACAGTCAGCTACAGGCACATATGGAAAGTAATTTTGATCTTCAGCCCACCAGAGAGTGATTCAGCTGTCTGTCTATCCATTGACTGTGAAAGATCCTGGGACGATTTTACTGCTAGGTTAGGATACTAGTTTATAAAGGGAGATGAATCTAAGCAACGCTGAAGAGGTACAGCCCTTGTTAATCAAGAGGAGATATGGGTGGGAGTGAGGGCATGGGGTAAACAGCCATCCTGTAGGAGATTTCTCATCCCTGTGGCTGCTGGCTGGTCTAGGAATCATGTACAAGAGCTTGTTTCAAAAATTCAAAATTCAGAGAACACTTTTGGTGGTAGACAGGGTCTCATGCTGCTCCCTCCTGGCACAGGCAATGTTTTTACCACCAAGCCAGCCTTCAGCACATGTATGATGGGTTCCAGTTCTGCTGGAATCTTTCTTAAACATTTGCACAAAACTCACTGGTCTACAATAAAAAGAAAATAACAGAGTATTAATACAAAGGTGGTGTGAGTAAATGTGCCTAAAGTTTCAAATGATGACTCCATCAGTCATTTATTTCATTCACTCTCATCTAGCAGAACCCAGTGCTTGAAGTATCCTTTCACTCTGCCTTGCCATTCTCTGCTGTTTCAAAACCCTGCTTAGATACCCTCCACGTAGGTTTAAATACAGAAGCTCAATGGACACCAGCTCTAATAATTTCACATGGGTCTTTTCAATCTCTGCCATAGCAGACAACGAAGTGATAGGAATAGGATTCAGTCTGTTAAACTGCTTTTGGCCCAGCTCAGGAAAAGAAAATTTACCACATTCTGCAGAATCCTTATATTAATATTTGGGTAAACAGAGGGAAGAAACTCTTGATGTGTAATTCAACCATATGAGCTGAAGGTGGGTTTCTGCTTTTTTGCTGGATAATGGGAAGATTCGTGATAACCTGGGACCTTCCAAAAATGTCTGAAGGGCATATCACACCCTCAGCAAAGAAACAGTGTCCCAAACTTGCCAAATTATGCATACAAAAGAAATACATTCCTGTGCTGCAAATCAATGTATGACTTTCAACAGAAAGTAGTTTGAATTCCAAATTTTTAATGATGCCTGATGATCTATTTACACAGAAGCTTTCAAAATATTAGTAGCAAAAAAAACCTGACCTGATGGGTTTTTCTTCCAAATTAGGAGAATTCTTGGAATGGTGCCTCTGTCTTCACCCGTATCCTCTGTTTTCTCTGCACGCTCATGACAAGTTAACAAGGCAGATTGACATTTCCTTATCTTTTAGGGACATGAAAAATGACACGAAAACTTATCCAAACTTTGTGTCCTTAACTTTCAGGATAACAACAGGAACAAAGAATTATGTCTGATATCACTCTTACTGTTGGACAAACGTTGCTGAACCATGCTGACACTCGCTGGCATTCATGCCCAGCTCACGCCAGCTACAGGGGTACCACTGATGCTTCAGGGGTATTTTGGGGACTGTGAATTGCCTGTGGATTTAAGGCTGCCCTGCACAACAGTGTGGGAAGGGACTCTTGCAGAGCCAGGGCTGGCTTGGGACGTGCTGCCTGGGGGTGCAGCCTGCTGTCTGCAACGGGCACCCCATGGGGAGACAGGATTTGGGGCTGGGGCCAGCCCCCACTATCGCACCCAGCTGCCTTCGGAGTGTCCTTTCCCAGCAGGGTCAAGGCAGGCTCTGCATGGAAAAGGGAGCTACACCTCCAACAGGCTATGCATATCCCTTCCCAGGGAGGGCATACGGGACTCTCAATCGCTGAGGTTATTTTTATTTCAGTTTTGGAACTTGGGTGTATTTTTTATTGCTACTGTTGCCTGTCACTATTTTTCAGAAATGCACACATGCACCAGAGCTTTAGGATCAAATGGAAAACTGAATAAATCAACATATTATTGATGACGGATTAAAACTATTTCTGGCAGAGTAATCTCCTCTCACGGTGCATCTGTTGAGGAGGACTCTGTTATCCTTTCGGGCATCTTTTAGGTGTATTAATTAGTACCAGCTGTAACTGGTACCAGCTGTAACTGCTCCAACTCTGAGAGCGGCTGAAGGGAGCTCCCTCTGGCATTCACATGGCCCCTCGGGGTGAACGTGCTCTCCCCGACGGGCATTAGGGATGCAGGAGGAGGACACGTGCTGGGATGATCAAACACTCCGTGTGACTGCAGACTGGGTGTGTGAGGTGGGATGTGGCTGTAACCCCTTTCATGACATACATGCTATTATACTTTACTATACATAAAGTATACATTACCATTAAACATAAGTAACATCATATTCCATGGTAGTGTTTCATGCATTTAATTTATGATTTAAGACTGTTATGAACTAGACTGAGTTCTTGAATTGTTCTTGAACTGTTGCAAAAATAACTTTTTTTTTTTTTCCAACTTGGACTATTTCAGCTTGGTCAGATAATATCTTCCTTCATACAGCTGGTACTGCCTTTTCATTCTACAGCAAAGTGTCTGAGGTCAGGGAGTGCCTTCCTCTTTGTCTGGTCTCTATTAACTCTCTCTGGAAAAAGTTGTCCTCTAACAGATTTTTTTCCCCCAGCATGCCTTTTTGGGACTGATCCTTTAAATTTCACAGAAACAAGCTGCTACAGCTTTTGAATGAACTTGCTGCTATTTGCTCTCGATCTCTCCCTTTTCCAGCTGGTAAGTGTTAACTCACATTGCTTTTCCTTGCAGGTTTTCATTTCTTATTCCTGGGAAGTACATTTTCACATAGGGGGAAAAAAATCCCATAATTCCTAGCAAATCCATTTAAACGCAGATGTAGCCATTTTACGGTTGTTGCTATGACAGTTTGGCAAAGGTTATGCATACTGCGAAACCTATCTTCCGAGGAGAGAGCGATCCATCTATGAGCAAAGGCAGAAGGTGGAACCCAGCCTCATCCATGCTGTTTGTTTGGTGGGGAAAGGGAAACGTGGAAGGAAACTCTGCCCATCAGGATAGGTCTTCCATTACACCCGCCAGCATATAAATGGAGCTCAGGGTCAGTGAAATAATAGAAGCAGAATAACTGGTCGTGGGAATAGGAAGATGGAAAGGAGATTTTTTGGTTGTTTTTTTCCTGGTTATTCAAGAAGAATTTAGCCCAGACTAGCAGAGAAAAGGGACAAGTCTACCAGAGAACATCTCCTGTCTGAAAGGAATATGTTTTAATCCATGTAATGCTGCACATGGTTCAGCCCTTAATGTAGACACGGCATGTTTAAAAATATTTTTTGTATCTCATAACACTGCTAACAAGCCTTATTCATTGACAGTAAAGCCATGTTTAGTGTACTGTGAGGTTACCTCTGCCAGTTAATTCATTTTCTAATATGATGTATTTCTCAGCATAAATGAAGCCCAAGAGGAGTCAAAGGTCCCTTTCAGAATTCCTAGGGAAGCATCATTAATACCTTAAGAAATCTTCACTGAAAATCAAAAGTGATATGCACCAATTAAAAAACAACAACAACAAAAAATCTGTAAAAGAGTCATAAATCAGGGTAGCTATGTTTCAAGCCCATTGCAATAAATGCATCTGCCATGACTACTTTGCTCCCTGAGGAACAAGTCTGTTAATTTTTTACTCTTAAAATAGATTTACATTAAATCTCATCTTGACATAAATTCTAAATTTTAGTTAAAAGCTGAAAAAATGCAAGCTAAAGTAACAACTAAAATATGAGCTGGAACCAAATTAAATGTTTGGTTAATTTCTTTAAGCTACCTTAGGGAATAGTCACTGGACATAAATTTATCTGAGTATTATTTACAAAACAGAAAATACCTATATACAGAGAATAGATGTAAACACTTTGTTTAAACTAAGTTATTCCAGGGGTGAATTTGGCCCAGCAGGGTTTAAGCTATTCTTAATACAGTTGGAATATCAGAAGTCTTTTTTTAGCAGCATTCATCTCATGAATGGACAATTTTGATACTGTAGGATTTGTAATTACTTTGTACATTTCTTACATATAGCACAAAAGATCCAAATGCAGCATTTCCTTTGATAGCCTATTATGCCTGACATGAATTCTCTATCACATCTTGTTAGGGAAATTTATCTTATGTGGGAGATTTTCAAATTACATTTGCAAAATATACAAACACCAAATGAGTCTGTAGCTTAAGAATAAAGATAAACTAAGGAACACACATTTAAAGACAATTACAGTTGTTTTGAACAGTATTTAACAGTATTTCAGGATATTTAGTCCAGCATTAGTCCCTTTGCTGCAAGGGCAGCATTGCTTTGCCCCAGCGCAAGAAATTCAGCTCCTTGCCCTGAGGAGCGAGCGGAGCACAGCACAGCCCCGAGTAACGCGATGGACACAGTGATTGTGTTTTACAGTGGCATGAAAAATTGCAGGGTGAAGGAGGGACAACATCACCTTTACAGCTGCCATCCCTTGGTCACCCATTTCTCATGGTCCTTCTGGTCCCTGCACCCACCTGTGTCCCTGTGCATCCTCCAGCATCCCAGGGCCTGGGTGGACAGCCCAGGGGTAGCAGGACATCTGTCTCCTCCTGGGAGAGGACGTTTTCAGCACCTCAAACCCCCCACCACCCCTTGACCCCCTTCCCCACCCAGATGTGTTGAGAGATGGAAAGAAATAGAGGAATCACCTGATTGCTGACAGGTGAAGGGATGAAATTACCCAACCTTGGTGGCACAAACAAATCTTGTACTCCTCCAAAAGCTCCTTTGGGACTGTCGGGTCTAGGGAAGACCAGGAATACCTTAACCACAGTCCTCTCTGGTATGAATCTCACCCTGGTAAGAGCAGAGGCTAGTGAGGGGTGGTGCAGGAAGCAGTGGTGGTACCTGCCATACAGGTGTAGCCTTGCATCTCTGCCTGTCCCCCTCCCCACACCACCAGCAGCATCACTCCTTTCAAAGGCAGCATAGCTCCAGGCAAATCTGCTCTGCAGATTGTTTCCATCCTGTGTTCCCCATGGTTCTGGCTCTGTCTGTGCCTTGTAGATATAGTAACTTTGCAGCTTGTAAAGATTTGTCTGCTCTCCCACCTCCCCACCCCCCACACTCCTTAAATCAGTGACTGGGAGAAGTCCGTTCATGTTACAGGTATCGGGGAACACAGCTGCGCACCAAAGACTTCCCTGTGCCATGTCCTCTGGCAAGGCTGAGCACAAGACCCCATCCTCCAGAAGCTGAGCTCTAGCAACCAGTCCTTACAAAGGACCAGGCTGTGCGAAGTCGTAGGGAAGTCCAGACATCCAAAAGTTGCATGTTCCTGATGTTCAGTCATTGAGGGGCTCAGCTGAGATAAAGAATGCTGGAGAAACAGCCAGTACCTGGCTGGCACCTCCAGACATTACCATCACATAAATGTTTACTAACAATAAATAGTAATAATGAGATTTTATTACTTCCTGACTCCTAGTCTTACCTACAGTCCCCCAAGAAAAAAGCCATGCGTGTTGGAAGAGCTCCAGTGGGAAACACAGCGCAGCTGCTAAGCCGAAGGTCCCTTGGAGCCCATTACCTGCTGTACCAACCTCTGCAGTGGTTTGCACTAAGCGCAGGCTCCAGTTTAATGCATCCATTTTCCAACTGCTCACACTCCAGCTGTCTGAAAAGAAGCTAAAAAAAAAAAAATCCCTTCTCCTTCTCCCACCATGCACTTGCACAGCAGCTGTATTTCTCTGTGCTCCCCGTGCTTGGAGAGCACACTGAGGCAGAACTGGACCTACAGTCTGAAACTCCATTTTGTGAGAAACCAGGTTGCTCCCCTGACTGTCAGCTCTCTGTGAAACTAATTTCTTTCTTCAGTTTTTCCTGCTTGATTTCTCTCACATTTTTCTCAAACACACAGTCCTGCAAAATATGCATTTTTGTGTTGCTATAAGCGATTTCCCACCTAGCCTGTGAAGAAATGAACACCCAAAGGTGAGTTTGGGGTTGGTTTTAGAAAAATGTCTCACACATACATCTTCCAGAAGCCAACTCCATGTGCAGTTCCCCTACTTACTCTTCACCAGGACTTCTGCAGACAGATAGAGATTTGGAACTAGACTTTGGTCCACCATCTCTGGGATCGTCAGATCCCCTACGCATGCCCACATTGGTTTTGCAGAACAAATTTCAGCGAACACCTACAAGGAAGCAAACAAACCCTTTCTTCCTGCAGCAGAGAGGGAACGTTAAAGCTCGAGGGCTGCAGCTTTCCGGCTGATACCTTGTTATGCCAAGTTGGAGCATAGAGTAAATTTCTTACAGCCGAGTTATAAACCCCCTGAAAATAGGTTTTATTATGGAAATGCAAACACAACCATGGCTATAGTAACATGAAAGGCTCTGCTATAATAATGCTGAGATCCAACTCTTTGTGCACAATTGGCATAGAGAAGTATTTGATTTTTGTCGTTTCTTTGCTGGTACATGTCAGTGTCACTTCACAGTCAGTCTCAGTTTATAACAAAATGCATAAAAATTGTTAGTAATCCTCATTTATAGCTAGGGTTTGAGAAGCACCATCTCAGACATTACTTTACCTATCAAACATGCCTAAAACAGCTACTGACATTTGGAACCATTATTCCTGGAAAGAAAGATGTGATGTTCACAGTTAACTAAACAGAGTGTCTATTGAGTTTAGTGTCTCTCACACACTGTAAAGCATTAGGCTCACTGACCGAGCTTTGATAATCAGTTTGCTTCAGATGAGAAAGAAAAAAAATGCAGGAGAAGGGGAGGAAATCATGAAGACCTTCAGCCTGAGATGCTCTGCTTTGCTGTAAGTTCAAATGCTCTGCATATTTTCAGAATCCTGAGATTTCCCAAAGAGCACCCTCATGTTTATATTTCTGGGTTTTAGTTAAAAAGAAGAAGATTAGGGGGAAAAAAAAAAAAGAGAGAGAGGGATTTCATTGTGCTCCTACAGTTTCCACCATACAAAGAAAGTCAGGCTCTTGCGGAAAGCTGTGGTCTATTCTGATCTGTTGGGTGGGGTGACAATCCAAACTCTAAGAAGGAAATACCTTGCCAATCAGAGGAGAAAAACTGCTGTCCTCCATTTTTTTTAGCACATTGTGTTGAGTCACCCTGCTCTAGAATCTCCAAATGTAATAATTTCATTTCTATGGATGGAAAGTACTTTTAAAGGGCCATGTTTTGCTTAAATTACTCAAATGAGTAGTTCTGCTCAGTTCAGTACACTGAGCCCCATTGTGAGAATAAGGTTATCACTATTCAGCCACATGCCTTCACCCTGAAAGCAAGCCCTCACCTGTGCTTATCTGTTTTCCTAAAGTATTTTTAGTGATCAGAAGCATGCATCTCTATTTCACGGGGTCAGACACATCCCTGGCACTCAGCCATCCTTCCCCCATTTCTCTGTAGCAACTTTAGCAAATTTATTTTGACTGCCATGGTCCTGGCATCTCAATTCACTAAGCATCAACATTCCAAAAATGGTTAACAGAATGCTTAAAGATCAGTTTTGTTTGTTTGTTTTTCTTAATCTGAATATCCCTTCCACTCAGTAGTTTAATTAATGATTATATGTGAATGAAATAACTTTAAATGGTCAGTTTACAGATGAGGTAATTTGGCGTGGCACAGGAAAAATGGAGCACATCCTAAAAAACCTAAATAAATGTGAAAATGTGCCCTTTTAAGATTTCAAATATTTTTCTCACCCCCGCCCCCTACACCTCAGTATGTATCTCCAGCTGGAGAAAGCCAGGCAAGTGCCATGTGTTTGTAATACACATATAACTGTATTGGCTCTTCTGCTGCTATTGTGGTGCTCTTGGAGATACTCTGCATAAAATATAAGCCTCCATAGACGAACATAAAGTTTAAATGTAAACTTTGTGGTGAGATCATATTGCCCAGGCCAGTTTAGATTACCTTTTCATTTTGATGCTCTGCTTCCATAAATGCTATCTAGGAACAACTACTAAATGTTATCCAGTTTTTAAAACTTCACGTCATATTTACAATATTATTACTTTTGCACACATGCTGGTTGGACCAAGAGGCATTATTGCCTTAGTCTCCTGACTAAGGTCTCACATTTTCAAAAGGGAATAACCTTTACTGGTTATAAAATGCACAGCTATAGTGAAGTTAAAATCAGGAAGGATTTGCCTCTGGTGGGCGTCTGGCCCTCAACCAGCCTCACTCAAAGCTATTTACAGAGGCTTAGAGGAATTTCCAGCAGTCTTTTCACACATAGATAGTTTGTAATAGTTTGTTGTTTGGGATCCTGGATTGTGTATTCATCAGTTTCCAATGATTTGTTGTGACAGTACTTAAAGGACTCATGAGTGATACTCTCCAGGCAACTAAATGAATAGCATATTGCTATGAGCAAAGGTATTTTTACTGTTCTTTTACTGACTTTTATGTTTATTCTACAACTGTGTTATTTAATATGCAGATTCTTTTCCTTATTGTTTTGTTTTAATTGGAATAACTGGTTCTGTCAATTATTGAACCCTCCCAAAGGAAGGTGATAATGCGGAGCCTAAGTGGGAACAGTGTTTTGTTTGGTGTTGGAAGTTTTGTCTGCTTGTGATCTACAGGGATTTGCCTATTTTGGACTTTTTCTTTTGGTTTTTTTTTGTTGGGGTTTTTTTTTAACTTTCCATTATTTGATTCATTTCAATGGTGAAGCAATTAATTTTTGTCTGAAAACTTTCCATCAAAATTGTCCCTTTTTTTGTTCCTAAAATTTTCTAGACACTCAGACAGTCTGTTTCCCTATTTTTATAGTCTACTTTGTTGCCATTTACCTAGGAATCTGTCATTTTTTTATAGATGCTTATTGGTTGCTGATCATTTTTAATTTATTGCCACTTCCTTGTTTTTTCATCATATTTGTCGACGTAGTTATGGCTGGAGTTATATGCACACAGTCAGTAATGCAGTTAGGGAATACTTTGTCTTTTGGCTAACCGAAAAAGTCCCTTCAAATGATTAATAGATGAAATGTAGAAAGTGCAGCATTTCAAAGTTGCCAAAACTTGTGGAATACTTTACATTTCAGTGGAGTCATCTGTTTAACAGCCCCTGTTTTGTTTTGTGTATTACTCTCCCATACATATGCTTTTGGTTTTGAATCTTTATTGGTTTTGTCCTTTATTTCCACTCTTTCCTTAGTACAGACACATAGGAAATCATAACTGAAATAATATTCATAGTTTGGTGTATGGTGTGAATAGAAGCAAATACTCTCTGTTTCCATCTGAGAAGCAGACCAGGATAAAAAAAAAATAAAAATAATAAATTTGTATCAGACCTGGTGCAGTGATGCTTAAAATGGAAGCAGGATCAAGTCTTTATCATTTTTAATAAAAGAAATAGGGTAGGCCTGGGAAGAAAAAACAAATACAACTAGCTGAAATATTCTTGTAGTGAATTATTATCAAATCCTTGAAGCTGTTTAGCCCATTATATTGTCAGGTAAAGCTCCCCATGGGATTTGAAAGTGTGTTTATTTATTTTGTTATTAAGAAATATATTTGGAAGTTTAAAAGGCATGGATCAAATTCTGGTTTATGCAGAATATTAAATTTATACTGTTGGAGCTGGAAGTATAATATGGCCCATGCTTTGTAAACCCTAAAATGTTTTTGGCACTTTGGGAGGAAACGAAGAACAACTGTTTAAATTCTATTTCCTTTTAGCCTCATCGCTATATGTCATCTGTTAGCAAATATCCATTAGCGCTATTAATAGCTGAGGGAGATATATATTTTAAGACTGTGTTTCTGCGGGGGTAAAAATCGACAAAAACAGTGCTTTCAGAGCTGATACAAACTGTAATTAGTGGTTCTGGGTTTTTTAATCCTATTTGAAGGGAAAAAAATATATCCATGTAAAAATATAAGAATATGCATAAGAATTAATTGCATCACTTGCATAGTGAGATGTTACACATCAGTGTACTGATATGGGCAATATCCTTAGCTGCACTATGAAACTATTTAATTAGCTCCAAAACTAACAAATAAAACTTGCACTCTGTGAGGTAATGAATGTTCATTGTGTCAGCAAATGTCAAGAACCGAGGTAGTACCTGAGCAGTGAGATGTTGGCTGAACTCCCCATCTCAGCAAGACTTATAAGCCCATTTGTAATTTTAAACGTAAAAGTGAGGGCCAGGAAGGGGACACTTGTATGCTTAGCACACATCTGCTAAGATGCTTTGCTGACTCGGGGCCTTAAAACTTGCCTCTTTTGCTGCCTAAATCCTGGAGCATTTTTTAACTGATGGCAGGAGTTCTACTGACTGCTGGAGACAGAGCGGGGATGCAAGTGAATCATTTATACCAGGGAAAATACAATCCACAGCCAGTGCTGTCCTGTTCAGGAATGGTGGCCAGGGCTGGAAGGTCAGAGGGCTAGCAGGGAAAGGAGGAAAAGAGAAAGAAAAGATTGCCTCATCCATACTCTCAGAGCAACTTTATCACTCACTATCTAAGGGAGGAAATGGTTACTTGGCTCGTGATAACTTTAATCACAATGTTTCACAGGTGTTTTTCTTGAATCCGCAGCCCCTGGAGTCATGTGATTATGAGAGACTTCCCAGTTTTATTGAAATTTAGCTTTCTCTGCAATCAGCAGAGCCAGAATTTTGGACATTAAAAGCCCCAAACACAGGAAAACAAAATAAAAAGATTCCTGAACTTGTTAGTAAAAAATAAAAATAAAAAAAATCAAGGGCCTGACTCATAATGTTCATAGACCAAAGGAGAGGATTCCCTGTAAACACACGGTGTGCTCATACTCACCTGACCCAACCTGCAGCGGCCAAGAAATACCAACTGCGAAAGCATGCAACCCACCTTTGAAACATCTTCTCTCCCTGGCTGAACGTCTCTCTGTACTACCGTGGCCAAGTTCCTCCTTCCACCCTGAAAAGTTGAGATACAAAGAGCAAGATGGGTCTTTGGTTCATTTAAGATGACCAGGTGAAATAAAGTTACCCAGAATTGATGTCTTGCTTCTGCACCTCTTTATATCTCACTGAACATTTTCATTTCTGAGATGAACAACAGCTTTCTGCCACGCAACATAAAGCGCATCAAAGTCTCATGATGTTTCTCTTCCCCAAAACTCCTGTCTTCATCTTAGATTGCAAGCCCCTAGATGCAAGTGCTGCCTGGATGTGTGAGAAACACCAAGCACTTTACAGGCTTGGTACTGTAAATAAATTTAAATGTGTTGAAGAGAAGAAAGCTTAGTTAAGGTGAGGTTTTTCAAACTTATAAGCTTTGTTGCAGAAAGCGTATGCAGGTTGCCTGTGCCTGTTTACAAAAGAAAAAACAAACAAACAAACAAAAAAAGCCAAACTACTTAAAAAACCCATCTTAACACAGGATGGTATGTTAGCCAGCCTCAGCTAGAGCTCTGGGTATGGAAAGAAACAGGATGGACCCTGAGATTTTCAGTATTTGAAAGCAGGTGTGCATAATTCTGGCTGGAGTTTTGGATTTGCTCCTCTCTAGAAAAAAAGATCCTGTTAAATCCTTTTAAATGTTTCAAAGCAGCTGGGCAGATTTGACCAGCTTTCTCCAAACCCCTGCTTTTATTTAAAATAAAATATATATATAAAAAAAAAAAAAGGACCTGAACTCTCCCAAGCTCCCCAAGGAAATTAACTACAAAAAAACTATGCTAATGGAACATTAAAGTTGTAATGTAAAACCATAAAAGTCAGGAAATTCAGAGTTAGGGCTCCCGTGGTACCTCTAAGTCTGTCACCTCATGCACATGCACTACGATAGGACCCTCAGAAATGAACAATTGGGGTAAATGCAAGTATCTTGCTATCTACTCAGGTATTTTATTTATTCCTAAGGTTGTTTTGTTGCTGGTAGCCTTGCTCGGGCACTGCAGTAATGCAAGCGGTGCTCAGCACGGGACCGTGACAACCGAGCGCTCACAGCACAGCATCGCTGCGCAGGCAGAGGCAGCTGGTGATTCAGGATGCTTGTCTAAACTTAAAAGCAGCGGAGGTGCATAGATTTGTATTTCTTTTATGTGTAACTTCAGCATAAGGTTAGTTAATCTCAAGCAGCAGCCATACAAGAGCTGCAGTTTTGCTCGGGCAGGAGATCAAGTTCTTCATAGAATGATTTTAGAAGGGAAAAAAAAAAAAAAAAAAGAGAAGAAAAAAGAGGAGGGGGAGCTGGGGCAGCTGTGCACGAGCGATGGCAGATACCTTATTCTGTGATTCTGTAAAAATAATATTGTAGCGATAGCATTTATGAGAGGGATTTATAGGACAATTTTGCAGCCCACATGTGTATAAGAGTCACCAAAGCAATTCATATCGAGGAAAGAGGGCAACACGTTTCAGCAAAGCAATTTTTAACAAATATCCTTCCCGATATGCAATATATACATTTATATAATCGAAGGTCTGTGCACAATAAACCAAGCAGATCGGTATCTTTCCCAAGTTTTACCTTTTGACGCCCTCCTCAGCCTTAAGCACAAACAATGAGCCACGACTCAATAAGCACAACTGACCGGAAGAATCAAAACAATTCTTGGAAAAAAAATTAGGTTATCATTCATTAGCTCTCTATCATTTGGCCACCAGTAGGCTGCAGGATATGAGGGCCATTTAATTAGGCCCTGCACTACTCTCTGGTGTGAAAAAGGCTCTCAAAAGCTTTGATTCCCCACAGCTTCACAGCAGGAAGTTGTTGGCGATAATTGACACAGGATTTCCTTGTTAACCAGCAGCAGACATGCTGGATTAAAGCGACAGAGATCTAGAGAAGAAAGTGAAAAGAGATAAGAAGCTCGGAAAGACTTCTGCTTATTTTGCACTTGAGGATGATGAGCAAATAGCAATAACAAACTGGAGTGCTGCTCCCTGTGAGTAAGGCCTCCACTTATCAGACCCATTTCAGCTTGACTGATCAAAGATTGACTTCCCTTAAAATAACATAGGCCTGGGGTTTGTTAGTTTATTAAGCTGCAGGTTTTATGAATTATCACAGTTTTAAAGATGGATTGCAGTTTATGTGAAGGAGTAGAGGATTATCAGGTTTTCATCTAAACAATTATAAAATATCACAGCTGAAAGCTTGCTTGCAAATGACATAATTTTCTCCTGCAAACTAAACAGATCATTGTATGCCTTCATGTAAGCATTTCCAGCAAGTGCACAAATACAGTAAAATTAACTCTGTTGCTGAGATGATAGCCTGGTAAAATATGTACTTTAACTTCCAAAGGACATGCAAACCTCACATTCCCTTATGCTGTTCCAAAGGTAATTGTATTTAATTTTTGACCGGGACCTTTTAGGTCTAGTTACGTTAAAGAAAGGAAAGAGAGAAATGGCCTATTGAAATGTTTCTTAAAATGTGGTCATGATAAATGGTACTGAAACAGATCCACATGAGTATAGTTAAATGAAACGTCCACTTTAGAGCAGAGACAATTATTGGATATCACTTAATAACTTAACCTTACAACAGCACATGTGGCATTAATAAAGAACTGAGAGTAATAAAAGCTACTACTACTACTATGTTCGGAGCATGCAGGCAGACGTGTGTATGTATGGGTAGGAGCCAGGGGAAAACCAGGACACCTGGGGGGCAGAAGGAGGAGGGAAAGGACAGAGGACCAAGGCAGGAGCCAGGTAGGAGATTATACGCTGGTGGTGGTGGATGAGGTGGAAAGGGAGAAGCAGGTGCAGTTGGGGATGGCACGCTGGCAGGCGGGGTGGGGACCTGTTATTCTGAGCCACATCTACAACTCTTTGGTGGCTACTGGGTACCTGCAACTGCCTCATCCCAGCAGAGCCCCATCTCCCTCTCCCTCTAGGCAGCCCAGCAGGAAAAGGCACGGTCTTGGGCCACCAGTGGGGTTACCACAAAAACCAAATTAATTCCCAAGGTGTACTCCCTCTTCTGGGAAGGGGAAGAGATTGTGTGACTGCTGTTATGTCTGGGACTCTGCAGCTAGGCTGTGCAGTCCCTGGAAATCTCTACAGAGTGGAGAGATCCAGAAAAAAACTGTCCATATGGGTACGTGCAACAGTAAAACATCAAGAGCTTTAGGTATTTTTGGCTGGAAAGTAGCAGTTCAACAGTGTGAAAAAGTGGAGGTATCAGTAACTATTTTTATTCCAGGGCAGAAACTGCCGTTAAGTTTTTTTTATTTTAAATAGCAAAACACTTCCATTCTCCCATCTTTGTTTTTTAAGGTCTTGAATAACTCATTTTGACCATTTTAATAGGTTCTGAGCCCAGAAACTTCTGTCCTTGCAACTGAAGTCAGGAGAACAGGAAAACAGACATAAAAACAGTCTCAACAATGTGGCAATTCTAAAATCCTAAAAGTCAGTAGTGTTCTCTGCAATGAATGTAGAACATGCACCATGCAGAACTGCTGTGCCTCATGGCAGTCTCACCACCACTACATTTACGTTCACCATTGACTTCAGCGCATCTGAGTAACACCACCATCCCAAATTCACACCAGGAAATTCTCCTGGAAACCCCATCATGTTGTACGAGGCACTTCCATACACAGTCTTACAGCCTAATGGGTTTCTTAGGAGTATTTAAGAAGCATTACCCATGAATTATCATTTACTGTACAGCAGCTTCCCCTAGCATGACCAAACTGACAAATTGTTTTTATCATAGAATCATAGAATTGTTAAGGTTGGAANGGCTCATATGCAACCGGCCATCAACCAGCACCCCCAGGTCCTTTTCTGCTGGGCAGCTCTCCAGCCACTCTTCCCTAAACCTGTAGTGTTGCCTGGGGTTGTTGTGACCAAAGTGCAGGACCCGGCATTATGATTGCATCTTCTCCTTCCTGAAGTTGCCATTCTACTCAAAGAAGCGGTGCGAAGGCCAGGCAGCCAGCTAAGCATTCTGGACACCAATGAAGCTGCTCAGGCTACGATCAACTTCAGTGTCTTTTTAGTCTTTGCATTCTTTTTCCATGATAATGACTTATGTTTTGCAAAGTGGTAGGCTGTTACGATGTAGACTTTATAATGTAAACTGATGAACTAAAGGCTGGTTATGGTAGACTTAGGTGAGTATTCACTAGAGCTGAACTGGAACCAAAGACCTGGTTATCAACAACCCCATAATTCAGTAAGAGAGGCCGAAGCCCAGACCCACACTTCTCATCTGCTTCAAATCTCTGTCATGAACTCCATTAAAATTTTAGGTTAGAACACCTTAGATGAGACTGAAAGATCTCCCCCCTTACAGTTCTGTGTATCTATAGCCCTTCAACAGATAAACTTAAAAATCTGTATCTTAATTATGTGATTTGCCATGTCCTTCTTTTTATTTCCTTTCTGACATGCTTTATAATTCCCCCTATCATGCTTACCTCTCCTTAGTTTAAATTGGTTGCATATGAACTAGTTATCATGTTCTCCTCTATACTAGCAATATCTTTTTCAGTGAGGACACCCAGCTGGTAAATTACCATGTGTTTTAACCAGGACCATATAGCACCAATTCCAGAAGCATTGCAAATGTAGAAGTTTTTTAAGTTCAGTGGCAGTTTTGCATACAGAGGATCTGCTGAGTTAGGTCCAGAGTGTGGTATCTGTTCAAAGACAATGAGAATTTCTTTTTGTTGGCAGACAGAGGTTTCATACTTAGTCCTGCAGTTCCTTTACATTTGTACTAAGATAACGAACATGCACACGCAAGAATTCACTTTACTATTGCATGATCAAAATAAATAATATTTGTTCTCATTTAACATCATTTCTAGCTTACAGCAAAACCATTGTCTTAAGCTACTTCCTAAGAGCCTGATACAAATCTCACTGTAACCATTGACAGGCTTCATGTCGACTCAAGCAAGTCACGGGCCACATTGCTCTGTCCCATCACAAAAAAATACAGTCAACAGAAAAAAAAATGAGGCTCTGGTTCAGTATTTCAGGGTGCTTGAGCAACCTGGTCTTACTCTACACAGAGCAGGGAGAGTTTGGTGGCAAACACATGCCACCATCGCAGCATTGGACCCTTGTGAAGGATTAGTACCATAATGTGTCATAATACTAGGTGTTATTATTTGATTTGAAATATAGAATGCCATCATATTTCAAAAAATCCAGGTTTGCACATTTTGAAGAGAGAAATAATGATTAGTGACTTTCTTGATATTTTTAATATTTATTGCTTTTGATAGTTCTTGCGGTTTTTAATGGTAAAGAACAGAATTAAATTACAACTAAACTTCTTTGAGTTCCTTTAGTTCCAATGTTGAATGTATTTTTTTCAAAGCTGGGATTACTTCAGTGGACGTATAAACAGAATGAAAAACATTTCTTTTCTATAGAATGTAAACAAAGAATCTATTCTTTTTTAGTTGTGACACAACAAATTGAGATTTGTGGTCAACTAGTAACCAGCTTCACCGACTAATCCATCTTAAGGCTAGCAAAAGAGTTTGTTAATTTTCCTGGGAAAGAAGGTTTCTTTAATTCACATATCTACATATGGTAGATATGATTCTTTCATTTACAATGGCATTTGATAAAATCCTACTTTTATAAATGATGCATCTGCTTTTAATGTCTTAAATCCTGTGATTGAATAGACAAATCTTCCCCCTTGTCTTGGTTTTTTTTTTTTTATATTTAAAAGCCCTTACTGCCTTAAAACATACATCAAGCAACATTGTAATAGAGAAATACACTTTTAAGACAAAGTGACAGATTTACATATCTGTGTGATGTGACTCTCTTGACAACCAATAAATGTATTATATTGATGAAGTGAATATGTCCGCTATCTGGTCATTTTCAACTGGAAACTAATAACCAGCATCACCGTATCAGGCATGCAATAACCTGGGTTAAAACTAGGTTCATCAAATAAATCACTCAGGAATTTTTCTATTTCTTTCCCAAGACACGTTGCACATCTGCTTAGTGAAAGGAGGAAAGAAGCAATATTTCTTTGATCAAAGTCTTTTTTAATATCCTTGTATCTGTCCTCTGGGAACGCTATCTCTGGACTTAGGCCTGGGAGAGGCGCTCAGCATCTCCTGAAAGGTGCTAAGCACCCTTTTACTGCCATTGACTGCGGCAAGAATATTCTGTTCCTTGCAAGATAGGGCTCCTTTGGAACAGTTGCTGATGCTACACTACTTTCTAATGATCCAGGGAATGACATAAATTCAAGATTTCTGAAAACAAAACACAAGGTGTTTTTAATGAGTCCCAGTTTATATCAACAGCTTTCAGGAAGAAAAAAAAATAAAAAATGCTTAGGCAGAAAGGTATACTGCATTAAATTTACCCCAAGCCTCTATCTCATAGACATGAAACACCTATGCATATGTAGAGATCTCTAAGAAACACTTTGAAAAGCTACATTGTGCTTTTAACTTTTTATAAAGTCTTATTAATATCATTTAGAGTTGCCATGTGGCTGGCTTCCTGCCTGGCCTCTTTTACTATAGACTTGGCAGTTGTTATCCCGAGCACCGCACATGTGCGGATGAAGCTGAGCGTGGGTAGCAGCCATTTGTCTGAGGCGGCTGGGTTTTGTCATATTTCAAACTGGCAACCCTAATGCCTGTTCTTTCGGCATACAAATCTGGTATGAAATTCCCAGACTTGAGTCAAGACCTGGCCTGGCACAGACGAATCAGTTTTTTTCACGTGAGGATGGCTGCAGGAGCGTATGGATGATGGGGGAGTTTTTTATCTGCTTCCGCGTCTGCTGGAGCCTTGGTGGAGCCACAGAGAGTTGGGGTGGGACTTGAGGATTTGCAGGATCAAGCTGTTAAAAAGCACCCCACTCCCATACTTCTGGCTGTGGATATAGAGCTTTTCCTTGGTTAGGAGGTAGCAGACATAAACACAGCATCCGTAGCCCAGACATGCCCTGTTTTGAGGTCAGAAGCATGCTGAAAAGGTGGTGATAACACAGAGATGGGAAAGTGGCTGCTACATTGCTTTTCTTTATCCTGGAGATTTCTAGCAGGTAAAAGTGGCAGAGAAGGACCTGGAAGTAGCTCCGAGAGCATCCTTTCAGCATCCTGATGTACCATGGACCCACAGCCCTCTCAGGAGCCTGGACACCCTCAACCCTGCAGGAAGCACAGGTTAAGTCTTTTGGAGACTCCTGGCTTTCTACAATCTAATTTCCAGTTTATGGTGGGTCAGAACAATACAGATACAAACAAAAAAAAATGTGGATAGGAGTTGTTTTCACATGCTTGAGGCCACATACTCAAATAACTTTTAAATTAGACAGTATGGGCCTGGTGTCACTTTTTTTTGCCTGTTCCCTGGGTGCTACCCAAGAATCAGGTCTCTCATGCAAACTAGTGAGATGCATTATGGGCCCATCACTATATCTCTAGGCAGAGCCTGTGGCTTTAAAGTCCTCCAGCACCTTTTGTTATAAAGCACCTGCACGGGCAGGCTTTCTTCCACGTTGGGCATCTTATTTGGGCTTGGATTTTTGCGTAAGGCTACAGTAGAAAATATTCAACAGGGAATTCTTTCTATAGTAAGGGATGTGTCACCTGCAGTTTTGTGTAAATCCATGTCCATTCAGCTTTGGCATAGCTGTAAACCTCTTTGCTCTTGCTCACCAGAGTTTTGTTAGGACTTCAATTTGCACCAACAATGCTCCCTTCCTGTACAGCATCTCACTTGCAGCTGGACCACGTTACGAAATAAGGAGAGTACCATAGGGAGAAGGGGAGATGTTAGGGGATAGAGGCAGACAGATCTTTAACCATCTTTCTGCTAGATCCTGCCTTTGTATGTTGGTATAAACCTGCAGGTCTACTCTGCTGGCAACAAATAGGTGGGAAACCCACCTGCTAAGCTGATATCTCAGCCCTCTCTAAAGGCTGCGCCATACATGGGATAACAATCTTCTAGTGTATTTGTTGTTCTAGTTACAGAATTGACAAAACATATAATCTAAAATAAAAGTAAATCCACTCAGTTAGTATAGTAATAATTATATATATAGGTTACAAATAATACACAAGAAACAATACAATTACAAAAAAATTCCCAGTAACCTATATTTTCACTTAAACAGTACTTGAATAGGAGCATTTTAATGACAGTACCATTCCCCAAATAAATTGTTAGATAACATATCCAAGGCAAAGCAGACATGTGCTTCTGTAAGTGTGTGTATGACCATGACATTTTTTTGTCTTGCATTTGTATGTGTGGTTTATGCCTATTCACCAGAATACGTACCACATAAGTCACCAATACCCAAGTGTAAGGTGTGCGAGTGAGTTGGTTGGAATAATCTGTGATACCACATTTATTAACACAAATTGAAATTCAGCATGGTGCCCACTAGAAGATTTCCACGCCATCTAAGATCTGAAGTTAAATCCCAGTGCTACAGATTCCACAGGGCTTCTATCTTTGCTCAGGAGATAAGTGGGATTGAAAAGCTCCTGACAACTTGACGTAGGCCCAGCAGACTCAGATTAATTTCACTGAAAGATTTTCCTTCACTGGATGTCATACAACTTTTAAGAAGTTGTTTGTTACCAAAAAAAGGCGTACAGGATTGCTGAACTAACATGACATTTAAAAGAAAAGGAGAAAAACCTACTTATTCTGACCTGGAAGCAAAAGCTGATTGTTTTGGCATCATGGTGAAAATTTCTGTATACATCTGCACAAGAAGGAGAATTCTCCACTCAGAGCTGTCTTTGAAGATAAAGCATCTGTCTAAATGGATCTAGCATTTCCTTCCCTTACTCTGAAGGTTTGCATCCTGTGAAACAGCAGTCCCAGGACTGAACTGCTCTGCTGTTTACATTATCACTCAGTGTGGAATGGTTAAAAAGGCAAATCTGGAGTAG
Source organism: Scopus umbretta (assembly GCA_013400535.1). NCBI lineage: Eukaryota > Metazoa > Chordata > Aves > Pelecaniformes > Scopidae > Scopus > Scopus umbretta. The sequence continues at coordinate 81,272 of VZTL01004441.1, forward strand.
CTGTCACCAGGCAGGTGGTTTTGGATGCAGGTACACAAGGGCGAAGTCATGCAGATCCATATATCTCCCTTCCTCCAGAGCAGGAGTGATGGGGAGAAAAGTTGAATCTGATGGATCCCAGCTCATGGTCCTCTTCCTTCAAACTTCCTCCTGTAACAAGGAAGAAGCAGGGATGGGTAGAAGACATCTCTGAGGAGCAGTGGCTCCAAAGGCAACGGGGTGGATGGAGAGTGTGCAGTTTACACATCACCCTATGTTAGAGCTGCACCTGAAATTACAAATATCATCTTACTTACTGAAACTCTGAATTCTGAACTGCAGTTATGTGAGGAGTGAAAAAATGTGAATGTTTTCCTATCTTTTGATAGCAATATCTCATGACAGGCAGCTTTCGTCAGTGCTCCGAGCTTATGTCTTTATTAAAAACTAGTAGTTGTACTAGTAGCTTGCTTTGTTTTTTAACTCCTAAACATGAAAAGCAAATGTGAATCAGCCTCTTTAAATTAAATATGAGAAACAATTACATTTTGACAGTTTAATTGCATTCTTCCTCCAACATGGCATTCTAAACAAGATACCACATGTATTTAGCATGCTGATTATATTTTTAGATTGTTTTGCAATTAAGAAAGTATCCCTAAAAGAGATAAAATAATTGGTTGACTAAATCACTATTTCTTGAGGGAACAATATTAAGAAATGAATGTTGAATGGCTATATCCATAATAATTAGCTTTTAAATCACTGCTTAAAGGTTTTAGGTTTTTAGCCTTCAAAATTGTATCTGTCATTCAATTTGCTGCATATTATTCAAATTTGCTTATATAAAAAAAAAATAAAAATCCCAGCCACTGCCAACAAAACAGGCTTCAGTGTAACTGACGGGATCTCATGACTTTCAACGGCAAAAAAATCCCAGGCACCCAAAATGTCTTTCACTGGGGCAGTCCTAGTCCACGTCTGTGATGGGCATTGTGCTATTGATATTGCAAATAGAGAAAAAGGTGATAACTTATTTCAGAATCACTGAGTATTGAAGCACAGCCCAGCTTCCCAGGAGTGCTGGATGACCTTTACATTGCTTTTATTATTTTGCACAAAGCTGTTTCTTACTTGTCTTCAGAAAAAATAAAAATTAAATACCAAAAAGTTTCATGAGTTTCTGTTATTTTCTTCAGCATTTGGTTGAAATAAGATAGTAGGATCTGAGTTTGAAAAAGAACACGCCCATTTCACAGGTTAAAACCACCTCTGGATGACAATCTTTTGAAATTTTATTTTAAAAATAAAATAATCTATTTAAAATAGGCAGGTTGGAATCAAACTTCCAATTCTGTTGAAACCAAACTACGATTTTAATTATCATTTCAATCCACACACATCTCCCAAACATTTTTTTTTTTATTTTGACAAAATATTTTAGTTCAACTCTTCATAAGGACAACAAACTGAAAAATATCTCAACTTCCTCCAGTGAATTCGATGCAAGTTTTTATTCTGATCTTTTCCTATGGAAATGTGTGCAAAGCCAAGCCAGTATTCAACAGACACAGTAGGCTTATGATTCACAACAAAACCAGATGGAATTTCCTGGAACTTGTTTTTAAGATACCAAATAAAATCGTATTTAGAAGGAAGAAAGTGAGAGGCTGAACTGCAGCTGAATCTGAAGCAACATTGTTAAGACTTTTCATTAGGAATATAAAGTTTGACCTGCTTGCGATGCTCTGTGAGGTACGTTGATTTCATACATTTCCTACTGAGGTGCATAGAAAAATATGTGGGTAGAGATGCCAGTAGTTCACAGAGGAACGATTTGTAAGGGGAAAAGAAGGTTAGCCCAAACATATGGGACAAAGTGAAGAAGACATGCTGGTGAGAACCACAGTGCAACGACGCTGAGTGGTCTAAGCAGCTGAAAATGTTCCCAGGCCCCAGCAGCAGTGCTAGCGCAGAGAGGGCCTGCTTTAGCATGTTTAAGAACAGGACCAGAGAAGATAGGTAGGGAGAGAGAACTGGGAACGCCCAGTAGACACCTCTGGAATAAGCACATAGACATTTCAACACACAAGCTCACAGCATCACGCTTTTCCTATTCTTCTATAAAAGGCCTGAGAATGCATTATCCACACTGGTTGGTGAAATAAGTGCCTTCAAATATCGTAGTGCAACCTAGTTCTAAAAAATAACAGGCAAGTATAGGGTAATAAGGGATGTTTACCTCATCATGTGCAGGAGATGGTTTCAGAATGGTTTCCAAACTGGGGTTTGGAAAGAAAGAAGTGGTGGCAAGCTATAGCCATGAACCCTTTCCACCCAGCATTCCTGTACTGTGACAACCGTGAAAAAAAGTCATGATAGAAACCTGCAGGAAGGCTGCATGCCTTGCAGACGTTGGTTTTTTTTCAACAGTAACTGTAACAGTAAAGGATACTGCTTCCCCACAGACCTTGCCACCCTCGAGATGATGCTTCTGTGTTTTAGAGGCTGAGTTGACCCATGTCCCTTTGAAGTCAATGGCTGTCTCCTGATTGTAAGTTGTCGAAAAAAGCACTAACATCACAGTGGCTGGTGCCAGAATAGTTACACCCAAATGAGCTTTTAGCTAACAGGTTTTGATAGCAGCTTGTCAATAGCTGACAGCTGGTGTATTGATAGAAAGGAGGTGAGCAAAGATACTTCTCATATGCCAGCTGCTAAGTGACAACACAGACATCTAACTCACATGGAGCTATATGGCTAGCAAACCCCAAAGTCATCTCATTTAGCAGTGGCTTAAGTATGTCTGCCAGTGAAGTGGCCAATGTCTCAGGTCACCATCACTGAACAGGGAAGTCCCATCTCTACCTCGCCCTTGCCTGCTCCTGGCTCCAAGCTTCTCCACATACTTTGTGCTGCTCCAACCTTGCTGGTCTTTCTGCCAGGTTAGCAGGTTGCATCAGGCCAGAAAAGGCCTGAAAAGACTTAGTGCAGGGACAGGGAGACTCATCGGGCTGGGAGTGCAATGGAAGACACAAGAGTAGGGAAGAAAGGGGAGGAGCGAGAATTCATCATTTCAGCAACAGCAAAGTGTTAGATGAGCTCAGCAACCCCTACTTCATCCTGCATAAGTTGTATCCACTGCAATATGGACTCTAAGTCAGAAGGTATCCTTTCTATTAAAAGATAGGAGTATAGATAGGAGAGCAGCAGGTTCAGTTTATGTCAGTTGCTAAAGAGACTTCTATACCTTTTTTGTGTGAAGAACCATAACTGCCACATGCACGTTTTTGTAAAGACAGGGTGGTCACTCCTAGCATGTCACTTGCTAATGGCATGACCCTACCAAAAACAGCCAAGTTGGCCCAATTATTTGTGAACATATTTAGCTGAGTTTGGCAGGGAGGGGAAGATCAGACGTTTGTCACAAATGTACCCATATGTATGATAGCTGCTGTGACTGAGTCTTGTGCTCCTGGGAGCTTGCTGATCAGCAGAGTATCAGACAAAACATTCAGCACAGTTCAGATGAGCTGGTTACAACAAATGTGTAGAAGCAGAGACATGCAGAACTGCTTAGAAGTCAAGTTCCCACTGTTTCTGGGATACTCAGTCCGACAGGTTGATTGAAGGACAAATTTATTTCTTAGGGCAAACAGTCAATGTTCATCAACCAGGTCCCAACATCTCAAGAGTCCTATCACCAAGCTCCCTCTATGGAGTGGAGACAGGGAGGCAGCTCAGGTGAGATTTCTGCCTCTGCACATTGCCTGCAGGAACCAGGCTACCAGTTTCTTAACCCAGGTGCTTAAGTTAAGGGTCTAAAGTGAGGGGGAATGAGCCTGGGCCACTCAAAGATGCAGGAACAGCAAGCTGATGCTTTTGTAGACCTGCTCCTTCCTACTGCAGCAATAAAACTGACTAAATTTATGGATCTGTAGCCTGTTGCTGTGACTCCTTCTCCAGCTGTCTTAATTCAACAGATCTGATCCAGCCTAGGTATGCTGATGATACCGGCTAAGAAAAAGACATGGGGAAACTCTAGTTCAGAATTAGACTTTGGACTTAAACCTTAGCCAGTTTTTGGCACAGAGGACAGGCTTTAAATGAGCACAAATTGGGGAGCTAAAGATTTAGAAAGGGGGAGAATTATTTAGATTCAGGCCAGACATTTTGGGGGAAACAGACCAAAAGCAATATCTATTCTAAGAAGAAATACTGATAGGCTGTGGAATTACAGGCCAGCTCTTTCTTCTTTTTTCTTACAGTCTGGAGTATGCCTTATAGCTCATCATATTTTTGGCTTCTGGCACATATTTTATTAACTTCCATTATATATAGAAACAAAACAGACCACTATTTTAAAAAAATGCTGTGAGTAAAAAAAGAAATGTAATGGCATATTCAAAGAGTAATTAAAGACTCTCTTATGAAAGCTAAAAGCCAAGAAGAGTTTGAGAGACTTTCACACGCAAAATATTGCACAAAAAGTATATGAACCCATTTGCATCCACATTTGTGAGCCATGTGACTCCCCCTGAGATTTAGTTTGGCTTCTCTGTTTAAAGCATTACAGATACTGAAAACTGAGGACTAAAAATTTGGCTTGCTATCAAACCCAAGCTTCAGTTTAGATGATGCAGGAGAAACCAACAGAATTGGACCTCACTTAACTCATTCCAGTCTGTTCAATTACTGTCACCATTAGAAAGGAATTCATATGCCAAAACCCTTTAAGCCCAATAGAGCCTGATAAAGATGCCTGCAAAGCTAAAAAACTGTAAATCAGCATACTGTGCATAGGCTGAATGCCATAAATGACGAAAGATATCCAGGAATACAGGTCCGTTTTTCTTTTCTCTCCTTGCTGTCCCAGAGATCTGGTCTTATCTCAGATACTTGTAAGTGACATAAAGATCACAAAAAGCATTAGCATGAAATGTGCTGTCAACTGCCTTGTGATCATGGAGCTACACTACAGGCAAGATAAAGCCTGATAGCTGTTGGTGTTGGTGTTGCTACTCCTGTTCTTTCATAGCAAGCATTTTGCTGCACAGAAAAAGCCCTATCTGCTCCTCAGTTTAGGTGTAGTATAGGCTTAGGATATTCTGGAGAATATGCCAGAAAGCCTCCAGTAATTCCAGCCGTGTCCCATGGAAGAAATTTGCCCAAGGGAAAAGGACTATTTTAGATTGTCACTGTTTCACAGACTAATGAAAAAGATGGAGAGGCTGCTCAGGAGTTCCCTCACTCTCCTGTGCAGGGCAGAAATAGGCCTCACCGCAGCTCCAAAGTCTTCTCTGCTGCAAAAACTGTAGACTGACAGGAAAAAGCTGCAGCTGGAAGAAAATGGTGCACAGGAATTACAGGTAGGTATTTTTGTAATCGTCAGAAATTCCCCTTAAATCAGTTAGGTGGTGAACAGGAGAACGAATGCAGGCTAAATCATTATTAAGTTGAGCTTACCTGAAAAACACAGTTTATAATTACACCTGGATGAAGCTTGCTGTGAAATCTGCAATGACACTCAGTTGATACCCTGTTTCACGATGTGATGAGGTTTAGTTTCCAGGTCAAATTGTCAGCTGATGTAAACAGATGGAGTTTCATGAAGTAAATGGGCCTCTGGCAACTTGTCCCTGCTAAAGTTTGGGCCTAATATTTGTTAAAAAAATTTCTAATTTTGCAGGTCTTTTGAATGAAAGTGCACCTTGTCCCTAACAAAATCTGACAGATCTGTAATTCTGCTGCAAACTCATTGAAAAACTACCCTTTTTAATGTAGTTTTCAGCGGAAACCTTTCGTACTTTCCAGAATTTTTTTGATTGAGACTTGGGGCTCATTTAAACTCAGGAATCAAAAGCAGAAGCTTAAAAGGAAGGGAAACCGCATGACCAAAAATAAAAATGGAGGTATAACCAGGTATGAGTCTAGATCGTAACCTCAGACCAGCAGACAGTGAAATGCCTGGATGCTCCTGAGCCCATGCCGGCAGCGGGACCCGCCGCACCCAAGCTCTTCTGCCTCTGTACCACCTGGGGCGGAATGGGTTTTGGGTGTATTGGCTAGCCCAGTTATTTCTGTAAGTTTTTCTCACGTATTTGTCCTTTACCTCACAGCTACAGTCTGCCGGGAAGTTATTAAATAATGTGACACAAGACGTTGTCTGGATGATGCGGTGAGAGGGCCACTGGTTTTCCTCCTGTGCCTCCCCAGTTCATTCCAGCGCGCAAGATAAAGGAGGACCGGACCCAAACCTGAAGGCGTATTACCTAAATAAAGGCACAGTATAATACCTCACGGAAATAAATTATCTTTTCACATAAAAATCTTCTAAAGCCCATTTCCAGAAGAGTAATAGAGCCGCCAGTCCAACACCTGCAGGGTTGGAAATAATTTACTTAGCCTCGCTGACTTTTAGGCAGGCTCTTCGTTTGACGAATGGCCCAATTAAACATCTGTTAATCGCGGCGTTATCTCCTCTCGAGGTGGCGTCCCTGCCTCTCGCAGCCTACCTCTCTGCGAGGGAGCACCGGCCGGCCCCCCGCTCGGCCCGGCGCGATGCCCCTTGGGGCTCAGGGCAGCCCGGCCGGGGCGCGGGGCCAGGCCTGCCCCCAGGCCTGCCCGCCCGGAGGAAGCGGCTGGGCGGCCTGCGCCTTGCGCCGCCCTCCCTCCCCCTCAGGCAACCTCCCCGTAACCTCGGGCTCCTGAACCCTCGTGTACGTTTTAGGCCTCGATAATAAAGCAACATCTGCAAACTTGCGAGTGCTTTACTCGAGTTAATTGAGTAAATTGAAGCAAGATGCGGTGCCGGGGTGATCTATGATCCCAGGTTGCGGGCCTAGAAGGGAGACAACAGATTTACTGCAAAGACAGTGGGCGGCCTTTTGTTCAGGCCCTGGTTCACGGGAAGTTTGAGGTCACGAGGGATTAAAATATCTTCAGAAACAAATGGAATAATTTGGCTGAAATATAAGGCACACAGTGCCAGCTCATGCCAGGAAACCGGGGGTGATTTATGTGCCTTCAATCCAACACATTTTTCTGATATCTGCCCCATTAGGTTGAATTTATAGATTATTGGGGGAATATGTATCCTCGTCTCTCCTTTTCTGACATGTTTGTACTCTGGGGAGCAGTTCCAAGTATTGCAAAATAAATAAAATGTCCCATTACTTTGCGTTTGCAAGGGTGACGGACCACTCCATTTAAATCCTTTAAATAAATAAATAATAAGTAAACAAATAACAAGAAACAAAACAAAACAGCAACCTCCCATTTACTATACTTGTTTGGGAATTACTTATTAAAACAGACATTAAACAGGTAATGCTCTTTCTCCTATAATCTGTACAAGTCATTAAGTTTAAGCACAATTCGCCACCTTGAAGCAATTGGACACATTGTAATTTGTTTTATGGTCTCGCAGATGCAAGGTATTTGCCGAGCTATAAATACATAAAAGTGGTTTATACGAGCAGCCCGTACCCCGTGTGAGTTAGGAGAGGAGAACCTCTCCTGCTTTCCCTATTCGCGTGCACACACACACGCACGCGCGCACGCTCCTGCGCTATATCTGTTTATATTATTTTTTTAAAGCCTGGCCCGCTTTTAGTGGGATATATTGTCCCTTTTGTAGTTTCTCTGCTGCTTTATTAAATCCCAAATTCCTTACAAAACTGTACAATTTTAATAACACAAATCCATGCAGGTCATAAAGCTGTCGAAATGTACATAGCACCAGCCGTGATCAGCTGCAGTGATATCATCAGCCCTGATTAGCCAGAGCCGGTCACACGACAAGGTTTTATTACAAGTGTCATTTACATTTTTGACAGTTTTACAAGGCTTAATGGCTTTGTATTAAATACATTGTGTTTCAAGGAAACTGACAGTTCAGGGTATCTTGTAAATACAATGCTATGGCATTTCCTCAGAAGCAATGCTCAGGAAAATGAAACATCTAGTATTCCTATTGCAAACTGGGACATTTCACCAAAAAAAAAAAAAAAAAAAAAAAAGTTAACCCAAGCCAAAGTTGAAGTCCAAGATCAAAAAAAGCTAAGAAAAAATAATATTTTTTGTCAAGAGTTTTAGCTCTCTCTCTCTCTCTCTCAAGCTACGTATGTCTTGTAACATACTAAAACTTTTTTGTAGCATTAGCAACCACTGAAAAACCGAGGCATGTTCCCCACAAAATTAATGAGAAAATGCTCTTTGCAAAAGTTTCCTACGAAAACCCGATTTATTGTTTGGTGTTCTTACAAACAACAAGAACTGCCTGGGGGCATTAAAAATATTTCTGAACTTCTTTACCAGGCTGGTATCTATTTTTAATCTCATGAAGAAACCTTGCCTAAACTGATCATTTCTCACATGGTTTCAGTCAGAAAAGAGGATGAAATTGGCAACATTACCTCTGTTTCTACTTGGACTTTGGGGTTGATCTGGGCCTAAGATAGAGATGTTCAGAAGGAAACCTCCTGTACTTTGAACAGTAAGTCAAAATCCAAATCGGAATCTGTGCTTCTTGATATAAGCCAGTTATTTCAGAAATTAAAATTAATCCCCCAACCTGAAAACCACCTTGACTTGAAACAAATAGGCATTTTCACAAAAAAATCCAGAGCAGACTAAACATTTAAATCCTGTGTATCAAATCTAAGTTTCCCCCCTACAGAGTGTCTACTTATGCATGTAATAGTTCTCCAACTGATTAAATTTGTGCAACCTATTACTTACTATAAGAATTAGTTTCTTATTCCCAGATGTATTTCATTCCCTGCTGTTCCTGTGCCAATTTCTCAACAATATGGCACTAATATCGCTTATCATTTACACACACAGGTTTTATTATTTTGATTATATCAGTGTAATAAAAAATGGTACAGCCTCTTGATGCTACAGATTTTTTTTTTTTATGTGGTGACCAGTACGAATTTACTCACACCAGTAAAAATTCTACCTTTAACAGTGGAAGAAAGACCAGTTGATATGGCTGAAGACTAGAGATTAACTATTCAGGTTAAAAAAAAAAATTAACTCTGGCAAAACAGTACTCCCAATTCAAATTGTTACACCAGCATAAAAAATTGTTTTACCCTGGGCCTTAAATGTTAAAAGGCTGATGTTACTTCTTTCTCCACCTTGACCTGAGAAAAACATTAGAGCTACTCTAATGCTTTTTGAGTGTATAGTTCCTTAAAGTCTTTATTCATTAAGAAAAAATAATTCAATGTATGATAACTTTGCCGGTATCAAGGAACAGTTAGAGAGCTGCTGTCTTGTTTTGCCACATACACACACATTAGTTTAAACTTCAGATGGTTTCTAGAGATGATTCTGGCATGTCGCTGCATTTATTATCATGGACTTTTCAACCACCATACCGATTACTCAAAAGAGGGTCAGCCATTTGATTCACTCTAATCCTATGTGTGTTATTTCAGTGGTGACTGTAGCCCATATGCAGGTGATCTACTGAACAGATAGTTCCCAATGCAAAAGTGCTACAGTGTCCACAGAAGTTATCCCCAAATGCTGTAAAAGTACAAGAGGAAGACAGGTACTTGGGATAAATCACGGTAGAGTACTTTTAGTAAAGTAAATCTGTCATCGCTTGCCCGGTGGAACTTGCAGGCTGTTGTGTCTCCTGTTCCTTCCTTCCAGGCAGCAGTGCTTTCTCCTAGAAGCAACCACAGAAAGGCTGAATGTAATTTATGTCATCCTTGAAGGCTCTCTTCTTGTATCACATGCTCCATGGAGCCTGCTACCACTCACCCCCTTCCCAAGGCATCTCCTCCCTAGCCAATGTCTGGCCAGCTGCAGGACAGCTAAGGGGCCCTTCCAACCTGTCACCGAATCCTTTGTTGGTGCTGTAAAAAAGTCACTTAGAGCTAATACCAGTGATAGTCTTGGTGGAGACCTGTCCGCTGTAGAGAAGAAAGGCATTGGCATATGTTCTTCCTGCCCAATGCCTATGGTAGCTCCATCGTTTTTAAGTTAGTTGGAGGAAAAGGAGCAGCCAGACCCAAAACCCTGTTGGGTGGCATATGGGATGCAGAGGAACCATTTGCAGGAGCGTGTTGCTCCTCTCCCAGCTCCTACCTCCTCTGCCAGCCCGTTGCCATTGTGGCTAAGGGACACCTCTTGTGGGTTGCCCCCCCAAGCAGACAGTCCTTCCTCCTATCCATGGCTGCACAACCCAAAGCCAGTGTCCATGGCCTCCGCTGCCTCAGCAGCAGGTTGTGGATGGGCTGTTCTGTATTAAGGTTTGGAAATGAAAGTGAAAGCACATGTGAGACCTGGTGAACAGAACAGCAAAACCGGAGACTTAGCTGTATGCCAGAAGCCACAACCAGATAGAAATCACAGGTTAGTCAGGAAATTACTTGCATTTAATTTGGGGCCATGTCTCCTGGGAGGAGGCTGGCCTTTTCCTGTTGTGCAGCAATGTTGCCCCTGGGTATAATTTGCCTTTTTCATAAGCAAGGGTGCTATCTCCTCCTTCCTCAAAGAGACCTTTCAAAGCCAGCTGAGGAGAATCAAGTGTGGCACATTAGCAACAGGACAATGGCAAAGTCATTATAAATTGACTTCCTTACTGTGAGCTTCAGTAATCTGGATGTATTACTAGCATGATTCTGTAATAAAACTGAAGGAGCTAGTTCCTCCACTGGAATTAAAAACACCCTCTCCCTACCACTTCAGAGAGGTAAGGCATGCTCCCATCTTCTGGGGATGAGGTGAGGTGCCCAGAGGATAAGTCTTCTGCTACTTATGCATGTGCCTAAGACAAGGATCCTTTCCTAGAAGGTATGTACATGGCCACAGTATGCAGACTGCTCTGCAAGTCGCACAAGAAGAAGCAGCAGGCTCTGTCTTCCTTTGCCCTACCACTGCGTCCCCAGCCGGTTGCAATAAGTGGTGGCAGTACAACTGTCACCTCCCCGCATTTCCCTCCTCCCATAATCTCCCTCAGAGATTAAAGAGGTCATCTCTGAAAGCTGTAATTAAGAGCTGGAGCAAAAGTTGATGCTCTGCTCTGGCCCCCAAATTTCCCAAGTGCTGCAGCCTGAGGTCCTTAGTCAGATACATGCTGACTGCAGTCAGCGAGGCTGCTTGTGCCAGAGACTCCTTACTGGACCCAGGGCTGGGGAAGCCATCTTAAAAATGTCTAGGATGCTCTAAGGTAAAGCATCTGCCAATTTTTCCCCTTGGAGTTTTTTTTTCTTCCCACTTTCCACACAAACAATGGCAACTTTTACAAGCATGTGTCTGCCATAAAATGAGGACTCGCTGTAAAAATAATGTTTCATTCAGAGCAAACAGGTTTTTAAAAGTGCATTTTCTGCAGGGCAAGGTTCTTAACAGTTCTTGGCTCATGCTTCCAGAGAATTCATTAAAAATGTTACTCTGGATCAAATGAACAAATTCTTAATATAGTTATGAGTTTTCCCTCCTTCTTAACTTAAATTTAAAAATTAATGGTTGTGCTCAAGTATAATTGCTATTCCTATTCAAGATGTTTTGCTACCGCATCTGTATTCTCTGTACAATTTTTTATGACCAATTATTCAGTGTCAGCAGCTTCATATTTTGCAGCCTTTTGGCGATTAATGATTCTCAGTGTCCCTTACACAGAGCATCACTCCTGTACATCAGCTGTGTATGAGGCTGGAAACAGCCAAATCTCAAATGTCTGATACTAATACCTCCCTCTCCGTAGACTGTGGTAAGAATTCACGTGATCATCTCATTACCAAAGCATAAGCAGGATTAGTCAGATGGGACTCCAAAATTAGCGACTTGCATCTCATCTGCAATGTTCATTTTTTCTTAAGCTTCCCGGTAGCACTGATTGTGGGCACAAGCTTTTTCCATTTTGCACAACCTGAGCTATCCAGCAGCTCAGCCTCACGGACATGGCGTGTCCACTCCAAAGCATCAGTGCTTCTCTGTTCCCAGGACGTGTCAGAGCATCAAAGTAAATAACAAACTAACAAAGTCAATGAAACAGAACAAAACAAACTGCCAGTGCAGGAACTGCAGCCTGGCCTGCCTTGAAGGGGTTAATGAATCCCTGTTTGGTATAAGTTTGAATAACTAAGACTTTCCCAAGGCAATAAAAGTTCATATTAAACTCAACTGCTCTTGGTTCCTCAGGCCTCACACAATCTCTTTTTCAAGCGAAACTAGGGAATGCTGGTGGGAGTTTTGCCATGCACAGGGGGTAAGGAGAGCTCCTGATGGATGCAATCCCATCTCAGGCGATGGGGAGTTTCCCTGCCAGAGCCAGCTGCAGGATCAGGCCTACCTTGCGTCTCCAGGATTGGTCTCAGGTAACTTGAGCCAGATAGGTTGGGAAGAAAAACGCACTCCTTCCTGTATTTCGTAAGTTGTGTTTTTCGCATATGCTTAAGAAAATCTATTTACGATATTAAAACAATGTAGACCATAAAAACGGTTTAGTGGGCTACCAAAAGATTTAGTTAAGCCCTCATCTAATTAAAAATATCCCATTAGCTGTGAATCTGTGGGGGGCAATTTAAAATAATTCTGGAAAGTAGTGTTTCCTGGGGTTATAATGTGGAGTCCTTCCTTTCTTTTTCTTTTTCTTTTTTCCTTTACCGTTTCCTTTCTTTTTTGGTTTTGTTTTGTTTAAAGAGTGAATTAACATCTGACTGCAGGCTTCAGCATTGGCTTGCTTTTAATACCATATACTGTCACTTCTACTAAATAGGAAAAAAAAAGATTCTGATGGTTTTTTATTTTCCCCCTTTGTCTACAATGTGTGTAAAGAAAAGTGACCGAAAGGAGAGGTTAAGAACAGTTCCTTTTTTCAAATCTATGTTGATTGAATTAAAATGTTTGAATTTTATTGAACAGGGAAAAAGAGATTTTTAAAAGCCTATCTGTAGCCCCCTATAAAAGCATTTTTTTTAATAAAACTTCTGTTTAAAAAGTATGTTATTAGCAGTATATCCTGTGCTGCATATTAATAAAACAATGGAATTTTGTATTTCTTTTTCTCATAAATTACATAATTCAAACCTTAAAACACCTTTAATGAACACTGACTCGGCATGTGGCACTTAATAAAACTGGGCTAAACTCGTTTTCTGCCTGACAGGCTACCAGTGGAGAATGTGCCCTACAAGTAAATGATTAAGAGGCAGAAATCTTTTCTGGACTACTATTAAACACTTCAAAGATTTTCAAAGTCAGATAAAATGAAAAGCAAATGTGTTTCACTGCCTCTCAAATACCTCAAATGTTTTAGCAGGTGCAAGCAATGAAACCTTCTGTAGTGACAGCACTTTAGGGTCTGCAAAGTGCACCCTACTGAATTATGGGAAAGCAGGGCTTACTTCATAAAAATTCATGATTTTAGATGAGGAGAGATGCATGTCCTTAATACCCATCTACATATGTAGCACAGAAGGAGAGTCCCCTTGTGTCTCCCGGTGTCACAGGCTTGTCTTAACCCTTGCTGGAACTGCTGGACTGTTTAATGTTGAGCTTCATAGCCTTTAACCCTTGCAAGCTTTGCCTTTATTTTAATGCGGCAACAGAAAAGCAGGCAGATAGTCTGTCCTCTGCCTGTCCTCTGTCTGTCCTCTGTCCTCTGTTTGTGCTCCAACAGATATTGCAGTCCGGGAGAGGAAAGTCCAGCCAGCTGGCAAGAGTAGTCCCTGGGCACCAGGCTGACCTGAGCGCTTGTCCTCACAGCAAAGCGCAGCTAACTCTTGTGTAGCTTTATCTTCAGTCTCCCTGTGCCTCAGTTTCCCCCGTGCACTGTGCGAGCAGTGCTACTTCTTGCCTCGTGGGGTGTCACCTGTGCTTAATGCCATGAAGCCTGCAGGTATTAAGGAAACAGAGCTGATAGTCCGGCTGGATTTTTAAATGGCACTTGCAGACTAAGACGACTGAGGAAATTTCTTTAGTATTAATTTCTCTGGCATATAAAGGAAAGCCTACACATATTAAATAGTTGTAGCCGCTTTGAACTTTCTCTTCTAGAAAACTGTAAATGAAAGTAGGGCTTATAAAAGCAAAGATAGGTACCATCTGGGCAGGTGCTGGTAACTGCTCTCAGGCTCTGCCAATTTACCAGACCATATACCTCAATCTCGGTCTGTAACTACTTGAATTTGGATTCAGGAGGATTTTATCAGATGGTTGCATGGGTTTTGAGAGCTGGGCCAATAGCCTCTTTCTTGTGCAAGTTTGTTACGTTTCCTTTGATCATGCTTTATTTTAACATTTAACTGACAAATAGTTTGGTGAGGATTAATAAATGACTAACACAAGCTAAACATGCTGTGGACCAGACTGTTATGAGCTGTATGTAATCGGAGAAAAAGCAGGAGAAAGTGGTAGGATGGTTTTAAGTAAACTATTGTTGAATTCTGCACCAATTCTTCATTTATGAGAACGTCTATTAGTCAGGAATTAACTCTTCATACGTTCTCTTTAAATGCAATGTAAGTATGCTGTGTTTACTTGTGCTCTGCATGGGATTGTGTAGCTGGAAAGACAGACCACTTTTTCCTGGGCTGCTGTGAGGATATTTCCCTGCCTGCATCTCCAGCCACCCTGTGCCAAGCCCGGCTGCATAGCGTCTGTCCTGCCCCGAACAGGCCCTGTGGAGGTGGCCGCACACCTTCCTACACCCGTCCCAGGGGCTTAGCGATGAAAGGCCTGAGTGTATCACTAACCCCGTCATAAACCCAGACCCTGTGCCTTGTACTTAGAGCTATTGCCAACAAAGTACTGAGCAGAAAAGGGGACCCACAGTAAGTCCCGTTACAAGAGGGGAAGATCAAAGATTTAATAAAATCTCATTATCCCACTACTCGGCATCCTTGGAATCTATTTGCCTTTGTGTCAAAGTGCTAAGTGAAGTGTCCAGCATAAACTCCCTGGTGAATAATAACATGCATGATTAACTTTCAAACCCCACGACCGTAACTACATGCAAAGAACTACACTTACCCTAGTGCTATGATAGAGATTTTTGCATGACCAACAGCTTGACATTCGGTGCTGTGTTTCCCACAGCAGCTGCAGCTTCACCCTTTCACACCAATATATGACTTCCTATGGATAGATGGAGTGATAGTAATTCTTCTGTTAGGATGGCTGTGAGCGTATAGATGGGAGGATGTGCAGTGAAATCACGTTATGAGCACAAACATTGTTGCTTATTGTTGCGCAATAATAGAACCACCCGAATGGCCCCACATTGAAATAAATTCACGGAGCCTGACATTATGGAAGCTGAGAACGAATGTTTTGCCATGTAATCCATAAAGCAAATTCATATAATACATAAAATAATCCAGATCAACTGAAAATATTTATGGGCCAGCCATGCAGCTGGTGTAAATCAGCATAGCTCTGCTGAAGTCAATGGAGCGACACCAGTTTTAGGCATATGAAGATTTGGCACCCAAGTAGTTTGGATTTTCAGCAAGAAAACCCAGAGCTACTTCTCCTGTGGATTTGATGATTGAACCTCTGTTTAAAAGGTTGTGTTTTGAAATTCTGAATCAAGAAAATCGTATATTATATTTTGGGTTTTGAACAGCTTTTGCTGGCTGTGGAAACGTTTAATTCATCGCAGTTGGCACCGACTATTATCTGAGATAGTGTAATGGAAACTTTCAAGGATTGATGAGGTTTTTAACATTTTACATGTGTATTTACCCTTTCTATTTTTTAATACATGAACAGGATTGTAGGGCATTGGACTCTGACCCATATTCCATTACATTCAGGAACAGTCTTTTCATTGGAGTCCAAGAGCTCTGGGTCATTCTCTTGGTCAGCCAGACACTTCTAAGCTGTACATATATGTATATCTCATGTATTGTCTATATTTATTTTGTGAGATGGGAAAAATTAACATGCCTACCATTTACTGAGATGTTTGCACATGAACATTACATCACACATTTAAATAAATACAGATGCATTTATTTCAGCATGTGGATATCCAGACGTCTATGCTTGCCTGGCATACATCTGGATAACTCAAGCATACTATTTCCACTTGTTTATAACTCCTTTCTTTCTGAACCAATTTTTTTTCCAACTTATCCAAGCCCACATTTCTCACTGGAGACTACATGCCAAGTTTGAACTGTTTTCAGTTACCCAAGCACAAGTCAAACATCTGAAACAATTCTTTAAGCCTGCTCAAAACCAACCATATGGATTTTTACCAAACTTTCCAAAAGCTACAAAAGTGTCAGCCTAAAGGAGTAATTTTTTTTTTTTTTTNCAAAAAGTGTTTTTTTTTTTTTTTTTTTTTTTCTGGAAACTCATAAAGGAGCTTAGAAAGGAAGTACTTCCTTAACTAGCAAGGAACACTCAACTACCAAAGAATTATATTCAACAAGGTCTAAAAGTCTGTTTCTGGGCAAACACATCCTGCTCTGTCCTCTTATGTCAGCCAAGTTGGGCAAAATCTGAGTTCAGTCCCAACGCCGATAAGATCCATAAGACTGTCTTTTAAAGCTTATGTTGAAACTGTAAGTTGGGAATTTGGTCTCGACTTTTGCCACTCTCTCAGAAATGTCTTTCTACCTGGGAGACCCTACCAGTAAGTACAGTGATGTGTCCAGTTGCACTCCTGAAGGAACAAGGCTAGGACGCAAGGGCTTCCAGTCTGGTTGAAATCCAGAAAGGGAGATCAGATCTACCATAGCAAGAAACTTTGGGACTGGCTCTGAGTTCCCACCTCAGTGTTACAGGCTGGTGCAACAATATCTTGCAGTAGTTTGTGCCCAGGCTCAGCTAACAGGGAAAGTGCAAACAGAGGAGCCTGAGCAGGCAAGCCTGTTAACCTATGCATATCCGCTAGATCCTAACAGAAGCAATGTAGATCATTTCCATATGGTATGTTCCTATTCGAACCGGCTTTGAGTGTTGAATTTTTGGACCTCTCTTTTCTTTTACGATATGAGACTCTTTGTTTAATCAAATAGTAGAAATTAGGTTATCTCTTTCTTTAACAAGTGGCAGCAGCAGATAGTGCAAAGTCATTAAGAAGCACTAGTAAAGAACACTTTATAGCCAGAGTTAGGGCTGCACCACTGCTCCTGTCCAAACAGGTCTCCACCCCAAAAATCACCGGGGTTTGCGCTGCTGAGCATGAGAAGGATGACACACCGTCCCCCCTTGTTGAAGCATGCTCTAGACAGGTGATGATCAAGCAAGGTAACGGTACAGCAGGGCTCTGCTCTCAGCATAGCTCTTGCTGGCTTTGCTTTTGTGAGCCTTAAGTTGTCAGCGTTCCCATGAGAAACTACACAGCCAGCAAATGTAATGGCAAGCGTAAGCAGTATTTTAAGGACATAGGTGATGGTGAAACACTATCCTGGCTTTCCTCCCCATTTAGTCATGCTTTTCAGTCTAGCCTTGCTTGCAGATGACATGAATTTGATTATCCCAGCTACTCAACCACCCAATGAAAAACAGCAGCTCCCATCCAGAAACAAATCAGCATGAAATCAAACAGTTGACAGTGGTTTCTCAGAAACTCCTTTTAATGTAGTTACACTGGGGACTGGGTTACCTATTCAAACCAAGCTGAACTGACACATCTGACCCAACCGAGCACCACTGTGTTTGCGTTCATCCCATCCCGTCCTTTCATGTTTTCAGGTTACAGTGACGGTAGGAGGGAAACCTGAGGTGTTTAACAAATACTATTATTTTATAAGCTTCTGTTAAATACTTGGACAAATATTCTGTAATCCTTCAGGCTCATCTTAGGTCAACCACATAGTTAATGAACAATGATAACAAATGAGTAAGTTGAAATTGAAGCTTTGGGGAAAATGCCCCATCCCTTCGTCACACGCCTGTGTGCACATATGCACAGGGTCTGTTAAGCATTTACATTTTGGTTCAAACTTACTTGCTATGCTCAAGAAAAATACATTTGCTGCTTCTAATAAGAGGATTGAAA
Organism: Scopus umbretta; assembly: GCA_013400535.1. Lineage (NCBI taxonomy): Eukaryota > Metazoa > Chordata > Aves > Pelecaniformes > Scopidae > Scopus > Scopus umbretta. The sequence goes on from VZTL01004441.1 coordinate 99,231, forward strand.
CCAAAGGGCATTTAATCTTTTATGATCAACAATAATATTTAAATGCTAGAATATATTAAGTCTGCTTACAGCGATCCCTCATTACACAAGCTGTGTTTTCTTCACTAATGAATTGCATGTTTAAAAATACATTGTTACAAAAATGTTTGTAAAAATCTGCTTTACTTTTCAAGTGTTTCACAGTGTAAACTGCAGGCATTTCACATTTTTTACAATTCAAGCTTTAAAATTATGCAAATATGTCTTAGCTGAAACACAGAATTTCTGCATCTGGAATTATAATACAATAGCAGAGGAGTCCCTGTTTTTCCATAACCATTGTTTTTCCCAGCAAAGACTAGAATTTATGGCAAAGCATGCAAGCATAGTACTATGGAGACACCAAATAGTCTACTTCTTATTGCATGATTAAACAGAACACCTAGAAAATGAAAATGGCTGGATTTCCATGCTAGAATTGTAATGATTAGTTCTTGTCTTATACCATGCTCAAAAGAATGGCAGGCACCATACAGCAGAAGAAATACAAGCCTCTGTCATGAATGTCTTACAAAAGCCCCAGTCCTGCAGATGCAGGTCAAAATTGTGCAGCTTTATTCAGGTGAGTCCCTTCATGTGTTGCCTTCCCCCAAAACCCTGCATGTGGATCCTGATAGCAGAAGCAAGAGAGAAACCTATGGGACCATCATTCAAGAAGGGATTTTTTCCCTTCCTTTTAAATATTTCCTGTTTCATTTCTGCATATTGACTTGGTATCCTTTTATGCAGATGGGGTCACTTTTTCCTAGAATTGCGTAGGATTTTAGGCACCTAAACTGTTGCCATCTTCCTGTCATCTTTTCATTGTCAAGAGACAAAGCCTTATGCAGCCCTTGAGAAATTTAAGGAAAATATTTCTCAGCAAGGTCCTGATGCTGTAAGGTGCTTAGCATCAGATAGAACTGGGCCCTCAGACAGAACCTATTCTGTTTTTAAGTGGTCTGCGAGGGACGCACTTTGCCTGAAATTCATTCCAGCCCAAGATTGTGAACATAGCGTACAATAGATGGATTGGTGTAAAACTATCCCAGATAACTGCTCATACATCTTTCCTCTGTCAGTGAAATTTGCCATGATGTGTTCAAAGCCAAGAGGCATTATTTGTGCTGTCCTGGATCTGTTAAGGAATGGCAGGGGGAGGACAGAGATACTTAGGGATTTAAAAGCAGAGAGAACTCTATGAAAGAGATAAAAGGAGTCAAATGCACAAACCCTATTTGAAGTCCTTAAAGCATAAGAAAAGAAAGTATTAGACTTACCACATAGGGAGAGCTGGAATTTGTGTAGCTCTGGCCCCTGTGAACTGTAGCTGCTATTTTAGGGGTGGTCTGAATGTTTGAAAAGCTAGCCTGAATTCACAAAACTTTTCTCTAGTACTTATAATGCTCTTTTTTTTTCCCCGTAAAAGTTGGTTCTTTTTACTATTGTCGTTTTTATGAACTACATCGTAGCTGATGTGTCCATTGTCATGTTAGATATCAAAACAAGGAGAGAACTCTATGGAAGGTGGGCAATAGAAAGGAGTGAAATATACTTTACACTGTAGCTATCTGAATCTAGAAGTGTTGTCTCTTCTCCATCATGCCAACACACTAGGTCTTGGACAGCAGTGTTTGACTGATAATTTTTCCTGCAAGTATTCCCTGCATCTTTACTACCTCTGCTCTCATATAATATATTTCTATTGTCAAATCATGTTTCTGCTCTTTTTTTTCCCACTTTCTCTCCTAGCCAAAACCAAGTCCAATATCGATCAATTCAGTTTTCAAAACCAAGGGGTTCCGGTGAGTTCATACTTTGGTATCATAAACTTCTCCTTTATTCAGTGTATCCAACATTTAAAGGTTCTTTTTTGATTTAATATCCACACTGAGGTCCTCACAATACTATTGTTTGTTTCAGGTTGCCAGCAGTATAGATCAGGGAAGAGCTGTTTGCTGAGCTGCCTTTCAGAGGCTTGTCTTAACCCTACTATTGTATAATAAGACAAATCCAAATTACTCTGTTCCATGGGCTTTACAACATTGTGCTGGAAATCTGGCAATAAAATGCTGACCAGGTGGATTCTGTGTGTTTCCTGTCTACTGTTGGCTACAAATGTGTTGAGGAAAGACCTTTTATTTACAGTAGTTTGTCAACTGTACTGTGTGTCCCAGACCACAGTGTTGGAAAACCTGCAGAGATGAAAATAAGAGATGAGAGGGTTACTCAGACCTTTCAGACTCTCCAACTGGCTCTCCAAGCCAGTTTCCCAGTTCCCTGCCACAAATGTATTAAGAAGATCATACGAACGAGGCTGTCCTAAAGTGTCAGAATGGTGGTGTAGAATGGTGAGTAGAAAAATCAGCATCTATGTCCTTCATGTCTTTCAGTATTGCACAGAAAAAGGGCCACGTTCACAAGGCTCACTTCCAAAACAGAACAACAGCCAGTTCCTAAGATAAGTCACGCTAGTAGCCCATTCACAATCATCTCTCGCATGCCTGTTTTGTATCAGCTCTTTGTATAAGCTTTTTGTGTAAAGTTGAGAGCAAGTGTATTTCTTTGCTCCTATATTGACTGTGTAGGGTTGAGCATTTGAATGCTTGGCTCCCAGAGTTATTGTCTCAATGCTGCACACAACCTCTTCCCCAGGACTGTGAGTTTAATGTGTGCTTTGCCTCATCTCTGTAGAGTTTGCTCTTCTCTGTAGAGTTATCTTAAAGAAAAATAGCAGGTGGCTTTCTTCCACTGCTAGGTATGACGAATCTCTTCTTGGATGCAAGATCTGTGACTCTTATCATCCAAAGAATGCAGTTATGCCTTGTGATTATAGTTAATATTATTATTACCACTATGCCACAAGGAAGCACTGTGGCATATATAAAGCCATGTTGTTTCATTGTTGGAGATTTATATAGGTTAATTCTTAGAAGCCAAATATTCTTTTAGTGTTTTGCTGGACTTTATTTCTAAATGAAATGGGCACCAGGAGTATAACATCATTCCTCAACCAGTGTAAGCACCTCAAGCAAAAGTCTGTGCATGTTGAGGTGTGCCCTACTGTAAAGGAGGTAGAGCAACATAATTAATTGCACTTTTCATGACCTGTCATGCCGGCCCTTTCATGAATGTCAGCTAATACATATATATGTGTATTTGTATATTCATAGCTCCACAGAAGTATTCAAAAGCAAATGTGCATAGAAAAGTAGACACATCAGGAGGTATGATAAGTCTGCTCCTGGACAGATATTTTGGTACACTGAAGGCAGTTTGTCATATTTGGGAGATTTTGTAAAATCTCTTTCCAACATTTTTCCCCAACAACCAGTATGTTCACTGTATGAGCTACTGAAGTGATATCTAAGCAATAGCCCATCTCTTGCAGAAGTAAAAGTTATTTCAGTAGCAATCCAGTTGGCTGAGTATTTCTCTAATGCACAGATGTCTCAATAATTCAAGTATGGCCAATACAAAAAGAGTCAAGGGAAATCTTTCACTTCTTTCTTATAGGACATAACGGAATGGATAGAAAGAACTGTGAAAGGGTAACACTACCAAAGAGTGTGCTGTTGGACTAGTGTTAGGAATATAGTTTTAGCACATACACTAGCAAACCGGGTGCAGTAGGCAGATCTTCATGACTGTGACTCCCGTAACAAGACAAGCATCTTTCAGGAGAGATGGTCACCCAGAGAAAGAGGTTTGGTAGTAGTCACCTTGCAGGCATATTATCTGAACACTGTAGCTGCATCTGCCATGACTCAGGATGTGCATAACAGATAATTGAGAGCTTTGTTAATGACTCCAAATGCTCATCTGTATCTGAACGCATTGGAGCACAAGGACTGCCCATGATCAGAGCAAGCTCTGCAACTCCGGACCAGAACTGTTTGCAATTACTCACATGTGAGGATACTTTCCTTTGAGAAGACTTGTTGGTTTTGAGGAGGTTGGTCATAGAGCTCAGTGCTATCAATCTTGTGCCGATCTAAAGGTCGGAACCATATGTTCTTAGTACACCTTTAAAAAGTGACTTATTGGATCATTTGAGCAATTGAACCACGTGAATATTAAAAAATCAAATCAAGAACAAGGCCATTCTTCTTTTACACCTACTTTGTATCTCTTACAATATTTTTGTGCTGCAAATCCATTAAGGCTGTGAATCCAGCTATATCCTTATGCAGCAGCTGCAGCAGTGAATAGGGTTGCCCCTGGGAGGACCAAAGAAAACAGCAATTGTCTATCAAGCCCACCACAAAGCAAATGTCCCACAAGAGATAGCACAGACAAGTTACCACCCTTAACTGTCACCTGATGGTTCTCAGCCAAAGGTTCCCATGGCCCAGTTGCAATGTCAGAACTGAGCTGTTGATTGCATGCGGTTCATTCAGAGACACTTGCGTAAACCACATCTAGGGATCTTGTTTATTGTGGCTAGGCAGGTAGTTACCATGGGTTTGAAGAAGCTTCTTCTGAGTGCATAGTGAAATTCATAATAATGTTTAAATATTAAATTCATGGGTGAATGCAAACCCACCTTAGAGAAGAAAATATCATTTATTTTTCTAAGCCTTAGCACTTCTGTACATGCTCAATTATATCTAATTTGCTTCATTGACCACTA